>CM032637.1:17141709-17235742 GCA_019097785.1 Fraxinus excelsior
TGGATTAACTCTAGAAACGTAGGTGAAAGGAACATGTTATAGCCTTCGCCCCAACCATACAAGAGAAACTTGACATACAGACGAGAAACTTAACATACAGTAACACAAGGAAGACCATCTCAACTTAAAGGTGAGACTCTCAGCTTTTACACCCAGGTACAATGTTGTTTTCATATCATATAGGAAAAAAGCAACGTCGCTTATTTTCAACCACACATTCCCACATTAAAACATTCCGCACGTGAACCCTAAATTTTCTCCTACTATTAACCACGCATTCTCCAAAATTCACTATTACAACTCATTTTCAAAAAAAAAAAAGAAAAGGTGGAGTTCAAACACATCCAATCCAATGTATGCTCAAATATAGCTAATTGTCCAATATTGTCGGAATGGGGACCCAAGTGCTACTGACGTGAATTTTTGGGGACTATAGGTGCAAATTTCTCATTTAGAAAAGAGCATTCTCACGTTGTTTCAAGGACACTACATTACTGCAACTTTTTATATGTTCACAGTTCACATATCTAAATTAATTTTAAGTTTATAATATCCATGTCCATGTCTATATTGAATCATTTTTAGTGGTATCCCCATATCCTAGATTTTTAAGAAAAAATGATCCGACTCCTAGATATATACCCATAACGAATACCGACTCTTGAGTCCAATCAATGCAGCCTCATTGCATCCAATAAATACAATAGAAAGAGTTTGAAGTCAGAAAACACAATGTATAAGCTAGGGTTGCATCCAAACACAACTCAGTGAAAAAAAAAAAAACACATCAATTTTCAAGATAAGATCCATGAGAAATGCAGTGGAGAACTCTGTTACATTTATGTCATCCCCTACCATGCATTTGAAGTTGTAAAATTCGTCAGCTAAACTCAGCCTCAGCTTCTGAACCTTCGCAAACCTTCACGCACTCCTTTGCAATTTAGCTTTGGACCTCCTCTGTGATGACGAATCCTCATGTTCTTCCCTTCTACTTTTGTACTTGGAATCCTTATTACTTTCAGATGAAGCCACTGGCCGTTGTGATGGTCTAGTAGTTGGGGTTGCTAACTCGTGAGGGCGTTTTAACCCCTGAAGGAAAATTCCGTTCAGAAATAAAGAGTAATTACTCAATTAAAATAGATACACTCATGGAAAGACAACTTGTTTCACAATAATATGACACACTTCTAACATTTGTAGGAAAGAAAATAAAGAGTTAGCTATGAACGACTTTCTCATTTTCCGACTAAGAAGTTAGATCTAATTATTTGCCTTGCACTGATTAATTCATGGAAAAAGGTACGAATGTCCCAGAAGTGTAAGATATAAACCAAGTTTTTTGCAAATTACGGATTTACCTTCTCTTTATACCTCATTTCCCTTTCTGGCATCTCCCATTCAGGGTCGATATCAGCAATGAAATTTTTTACTTTGTTCACTTTATTATATCTTGTACCAACATCGGAAGTTGAGGAGGAAGGCATAAGCTGCATCCTCTTTAATATTCTCCCTTGAGATTGGAAAATTCCCTGTAAATTTGGCATAAAAATCATCAGAATTTAGAGTTGAAGATAATGGATGAAAATTTGGAAATACCGAATAAGATATTTCTTAAATGATAAATGCAGCTATTTGAGAAGCCATAAATCAAATCCTATTGACAGCATTAGTTGCTCTTGCTGATGAAAACGTGATAAGGTACCTCTTCAGTTTTGAGAAAAAGGTGTGTTTGAATGTCTTGTATGTCTTGCTCAAATACATCAAAAGATTTATTTCCAATGTACAATTGCAGGCTGTCATCTTCCCACATTACAAAATGAGCATTGCTTTCAACCTACACATGCAGATTTAATTCGTAAAAAGTATAGAAGCGTGACAATCAGAACATATGCAATTTTGCTATCCATTCGCAAAACACTTGTCAAAATAAAATCAGTTAGGAACTCGAAATCAGGGAAAAAAGTTCAGATAACTACAAATATAATTTCAAGGAAACCCAAAGTAGACTTCACCTATAAACTGAGTCTACGTAAAATATTGTAGACCTTTTTAAACTGAGTTCTTCTAAGCATCTATTATATCCTATCCTACACAACTAAAAGTCACAATAAAGATTACCAAAATTTAGAAGATATTACATAGTAAGATTTGAATATGGTAACTAGATTTCTTAGTTGATCCTTTTTTGTTTTATCAAAGATTACATCCATTTTGATCCAGACTGAGTTGTAGACACAAATCTCTAATATAACTTTTATGATTTCAATCAAATTGATGTTCAAATTTCTCACACTTCTAGAGTTTCTTTCTACCCCTTCCTATCTTGAACACGAAGTCCTTCAATGTGGGTTGAAGATGGTTCTATTATAGTGTAATCCTATACAAAAAAAGAATCACGATGCATATGACATAACAACAGACAACCTACATTGCATTGAAGTGGTCGTTTGACCTCACACGAGCGACATTGTGAAACAATTTTATGATTATGACATGAGTGTGAAATTTAGGAACAATAAAACCCAACTCATGGACCAGGAAAAACAATGGAGGTGGAAGCAAGTGGAGGACAAGGGAGGATTGAAATAACAAAATTCCTAATAACAACATGTTAATTTGCCTTGAAAAAACTAAAAAAACCAGCAAGTTGTTGTGAAGCAAGTGGGAAATTTTCTGACTCAACCCATTCAGCCATTTCCTTAACTTTGTCTATCCTCTCCATTAGGTATTGTTTCCCTGTAATGCTTAGTACCATCTCATTTCGTTATTTTCTATGACCAGCAAAGCAACAAAAAATTGTATTGTTATTGAAGCTGGATATGAAGTTTGTCAAATCACAAATTTGTGATTGTTAAGCCACTAGGGAGCATAGTATGTCCAAACTGCCAATCCTAATTGGCGACTTTTACAACCAAGGTTTGGACATTAGACCAAGTCATTCTTCTAATAGGTGAGATTGGAAATTCTATTAATACATGGATATTGGTGCAAACAACCTCAATTCTTTCCTGCAAAACTCCAGCTGCACTTCCAATAGAGTCTTACCCCACAGAAAATGGATATAGGAAGAGTTTATCAGAGTTTCTTGATCATATGCTTGTGTGTGAAATTGGTAATAAAAACATACATACAACTTACAGACGTTGTGCCATCGGGATTTTTGACAGCCCTCCAGCGAATTATATTTTTGAAAGGGATATGCCTCCGATGTCCAAACTTGTCCGTTGCAAAGATGTCCTCTTCAACATATGTGCTTGGATCAAATGGCCTTGGATCAATGCCCACCATGATAGGCAGTCTGAGCAGGTGCATCTGCAACAGATGTTCATAAGCATTAAAATTTCCAATGTACCATATTCTTAAATTGCACAAGAAAAAAGCCTCTGACAGGCTTCTAGAAAATTGGAAATAAAATAATACAACTAGTTATTTAAAGAGAGAAAGTGTTCATTCAATTATCAGTGTCTGTCTCATATAAAAGCATAACCCTCTTGGTTAACAAGTTCTCCAATTAAGGTAAGAGACTAAACTAAAGAAATAACATAAAATACTAGAAATTTTTTCAAATAAATCATAATTGCTTTTTCCAAAACTACGAAATCATTCCATAATATATCTTTATCAATCTCCATCAATATCACTCGAGTTAGATTGGTTGCTCTGCTCTAGCATTTAGTGGCATTGCATTTGATAGAACATCGAAAAAAGAAAAAAAAAAAAGGAACTGAGAGCATGTTTGGAAAAGCTAAGAAGTTAAGAAAAGAACGATAATCAAAGCACTCTACATTCCAAAAGTAAGGAATTTTCTATTTTCCTAAGATCAACAAGGAAAAGCTCCCACAAAATTCTTACTTTATCACTCTGTTTTGGGATTTCTTTTTCTTCACTTATCTCCTAAAGGCAGAGATAGAAGCAAGAAATATAAGAGAGAGCTCATGAGTACAGAAGATCATCAATCTCTCTCCAGCTCTCACTTGCACACTGAAAGTATGGTTTTCCACCACGTTAAAAAGAAAATGGAAGATAACATGAAAGACAAATTTAGTTCATCAATCTCTCTGAAGCAAGCTGACTCATTACCAGGCCTTCAACAAAAATGGCATCCTAATACCCTCATGTGATCCCCACTCCCCGGAATGAAAAGAGTACAAACAAACAGAATCATAGTCCTAATCGCATACAAAATGGTACACAGTTATTTATGCAAGTATTTATTTAGAGAGAGAGTGTTCGTTCAATTTATCAAAGTCCGTCTCATACAAAAGCATTACCTCTTCGTATAGGGTTTAGCTAGTTCTAATTAAGGTAAGAGAGTAAACTAATGAAATAACATAAAATAGTAGAAAAAATTTCAAAATAAATCATACTTTCTTTTTCCTAAACTGTCCCCAGACTTGGGAACCATTCCATAATGTCTTTATCAATCTCCATCAATTTCACTTGAGTTAGACTGGCTGCTCTGCTTTAGCATTTAGTGGCATTGTATTTGATGGAACATAGAAAGAAGAAAAAAACTGAGAGCATGTTTGACAAAGCTAAAATGTAAACTTATAAGAAGAAAACTGGTTGGGTTGGAGGAGAGGACAAGGCAGAGGTGGTTGTCTAACAGGGAAGGAATATCAATATAAATTGATAAGAAGTTGAGTAAGAATTCGGTATATCAAGGGTAAACCTTTAATGAAATGCTTGGCCCAAAGTGAAAAGTTTTTAGATGAATAAAAGTGAAAAGTAGGAATTTGAAAGTGTAATATCATAAGAGTTAATAGAATGCAAAACAATAACTTAATTTACATGATATTACCTTCCTACCTAAAAAATCAAACTGAGATGACATCAAGTAAATTACCATGAAATGTTTATAAAAGCAAATAATTGTACTCAAGTTTGACGAAGCTTAAACATAAATAATATTTGTATTTGAAAATCTATATCTACAAGTTTCGTACATCACAGAAATATGTATACAGCTCGCTTAAGAAGAAGCACAGAAAGAAGTTATTCCACAGAAGTGAACCCCTAAAAAATTGTTAGGTACGGCGATATGAAGAACACAACCATTGGTTCCTGCCTGATTTCCTAGACTTGCAGAAATTGCAGTATATATTGGCCACTCTAGAATTGAAATTTAAGTCATGCTCAAAAGAAACTGTCTTTGAAAGAGTGTGGAACTGTCTTCAAAAAAATGTGATTTGGAACAGTAAAGACAGAAAAAGGAAGGTAGAGACAAGAAAAGTGGTAGCAATAAGAGGTAGAAATTCTCAATAATACTGGATGCCATGCATCGGTTTCTGACTTATTCAACAATGTAATCAAATTTATGTATGAAAATCTTCTGAGAATAAGTGAAGTTCATGTGCGGAAATCAGTAAAAAGTTTGAATTTTATTTGAGAAAGAATATGCTCGAGGGGAAAATTTTCCAACACCAGTTGATGTAGCATGGTAATAAAAATGAGAGAGAGAAGAACCAAGACAAGTATTTAGAGACAAAAACACCAATTAAAGTAACGAGGATCTGAAGCAATTTTCAGTAAAAAAATTGCCTTTCAAAAACAGTGCTTGAAAGGACTTAAATGAAAACATTAGCATAGTTTGTTCCAGATACTAATAATTCATTGTAATAGGATGACGAATAAGATGATTTGTGAAGCTTGAGTCCAAAATATCAGTTGAACTATATTAGAATATAGACTAATTGAATTACTCTAGAGAAACTTCAGAGTTCTTTTTTCTAAAGTATTAGCATGTAGTTATAAATTAAGCTTCAAGAGGAAAAAATAACATGTGCTGAAGTGTTATAACTCCATTAAATAAGTGATGAGACAAACCTTATCTGGATCAGCCGGGGGACGGCGCTTGAAAATCTCCAACAGTGGCGGAACAGTTGCCATTTCCTCAGGTTTAACCTCGGCATATTCTTCACCAGGCTCATATGGCTTCGCTTCATCAGCTAGTATATCTTCAGGCCTCAGTTCCTCATAACCTCTCTCCGTGTCCCCAAGAAATCTCTATATTAGGAGTAAATACGTAAATGTAGCTTGTGCACATATACAGAATGTAACAATGACATCAAAGAACGTAAAGAAAGAATGAAGCTATTTGCAATTCCACCTCTCCTTGATCTACACTTTCGCTATTGCCTTCGGACTTGGGACCTCCATCCTCTTCATGCTGAAAGAAAAATGATAGCACCGACAATTTTAAGATAAAAATAAAATGAGAATGAGAATATAAAGCTATTCAACTTATATCCTACAGACATTAGTACATTCAGAACTGTTTAAGAAGCATCTCGACATATCTGCAATAATGCTGCCAGAAAGCAAGCAACTGCAAAATCCAATACTGTAGCCTGTCTACAATTTTAAAGAGCTGAAAACCTATATCCGATTTCCACATTCCCTAGCCTAGTACTAACCCTTGTATGAAATTAGTAATTCAAGAAAACAAGAGACTAATCACACACAAATTACGCTAAGCTTCAAAACCAGACCCTGTACATGATACTTCATAAGCACAGAAGCAAAAATTAAGTTATTATTTAACCTGGTTGAAAACCAATATACCTTACTTTATTTATGCATAGCTTCTCAGAACTAGTATGTCAATAAAGTCGAACTTGCAGAAGCATAATAGAATAGCTTTCACTTTGATAAAATTCAGAGTCAATTCAAAGTTACCCAAAACATGCACTAAAATGACAAACAGTATATTTCAATGTAAAACACAGAATAACAGGATTGGTGAGAATTTAAACCCGTCCCAGTAAATAACTAAGTTACTAATCCATCTGTTCTAGAATTCAACTAAATTTTGAACGTTAAAAATGGCTAAGAAATGAAATTTCCAAATATACAATATTGAACAGAGACTCTGAAAGTTCAATCATGTCAACTGTCCAACTTTGCCTCCTTTGCATAGCTGCATTAGATATAATTCCGAATGGAATTGTCAGACGCTCATAATCATGCTTTTCTAACTCCTAAAATGATCGTGTGTACCGTGGACAATGATGAAGCAATATCAACGGTCATGAATGCATGGCATCTGTAATAGAAGTATAAAAAATTGACACATACAATTCTTTGATATTATCTCAAAATTACAAATGAAATTCAATTATACTTCATCAAATCTTGGTTATTGTTAAATTAACAATAAAATCAAATTATTCTATGCATAAACATCAAATTAAGAATTTACAGCACACCAGCCTATACTTCAATTCCCCATTCACAGTACACAATTGGTATCTAAGTAAACTATAAAACAATTCAATAAAAAATTCTTTTTAATTTACGGTATGAAAAAATATGCAATGACATCTACACCATTCAACTATAAAAAAATAATTAAACTAATTTAAAATAGAGGAATTTCTGCACATTCACATTCGAACACATCCAATGCTCAACCATGTATATATCTCTCAATTGCATAGCATGACATCGATTTTTAAAATTTGAATTCGGAAGAAAAAAAAAATATGACCGGAAGAATTAAGTATGCAACTGGATTCCTGAATTAGATTCAACTTGTAAAACAAAAATACAAACGAATTATATTCTTTCCTTAAACACATAAATCATTTGATAGATCTACTTGAGTTTAAATACAACTGTATGCATGCATCCGGATAAAAATAGAATTGATTGGGGGAAACTGGGAAATTCATAGAAAAGGAAAGAATTAAAATTAGAAAAACTGGCATTTTAGACTAGAATTGAGAAATCAAAATTGACTAGGGAAAAAAGAAAGAAAAACTGAGTGAAAAAAAATCAATACATTTACGAAGTTACATTGGAAGTTCGGTTCATCTTGCAATTTAACCTCCTCCTCTTCTGATTGGTAACCAAATTGGTTTTGCATAAACTGATTCAATTTCTCTCGCACCATATTTTCTTGTTCTCTATCACTGCAGGTTTTAGTGCCTGTTGAAGGTACTCTCTCTCTCTGTATGAGTGTTATAATTTATTTGAGCTTTTTTTTCCATTGATATCAACATAAGTTGGGTTCATACGTGTGTGTTGCGCTGTCATGATGAATAAAGCCATCCAATTAGAGAAGTTACTTGACAGGTGTTGTACTAGTACTGGGCTTGCATGGGCATGCAGAGGCGTGCTTTGTTGACATCATAAAGAATACTTTTGAAAGATAATAGTATACAATTTAAAGATGATTTAGCGAATAAGAAGGGCCACGTGTGTGTTGACATGAAGATTTAGAGAATATTATTTCTTTTATGTGAAGGATGTGCATATGCATTCAATTTGGAGAATATTATTTGGTGTATTCTTGATGTTCCAAACCATAGATTGCTTAACTAAGATTTTGAACCATAGATTGCTTAACTAAGATTTTGCTAACGACAATGTTGGGTTTTTTACTACCAGTGATTTTTGGTGGTTCTTAGATTTGGGGTATCTATTGATCTTCAATTTCTACGGTTATTTATTGAGTTGTGACCCTCCGGTCACTTTCTCAAAGTTGTGCCACCCTTCAACTCAATCAACCAATCCATTAGGTATGCCCTAGGATTTCGTGCAATCTTTCTACTCTATTTGATGCTACCAGAAACCAATCCAACAACCTTTCTTGGAATGTTAGACCTTCATCCTAAAAGCACCGATACTTGTAAACTCATTACGTACTCGTATCCGATATGTATCCAAATTTGGATACTCTCTAATACCCTCCGATTCGTACTGGATACATTTTTTTAATTTTTTTATATTTTTTAATTATTTTCGATACGTATTCGATACGTTGAGACACGTGAAGAAGACTTTTATTGATTATAAACTCTTTTAAAACTCATTGTTCTTGACTATAAATTGAAAAAAGTGTTTACTTTATTGAATATTAATAAATTTATTCGAAGTACACAATTAGGGTTTTAAAAATTAATTAACTAGATTTTTTTATTTTTTTTTGAAATACACAATATTATTGAATATTTTAACACAAGTAAAACTATGTTATATGTTTTTACTATTGAAAATAGATAGTAACAAGTATTATATAATTGGAGTACATACTCTTTTTTGCACTCCATGATAAGGAATAACTTCATAGGGAACTGAAGGATTGATTTTCATTCATAGCAATATGCGTCTTGTATCAAGAAAATTAGGTCCCTATTTGATGGCCATTATTGAGTTTTGTATAGTGATTTTTTGAAGCGGTTGCGCTATATGTACATAATAACCTACATATTAGTTTACCAATGGATGATATGGTGAGATTTGATTGGGGCAAAATCTCATCAATAAAATAATAAAAAATAGAAAACTCATCCACTCTCTTTGATACTTCATCACTGTGTAAAACATTATAAAAGTGGTTATGTACAACAAGCATTTTCGTTTTTGAATAATGTGTAGTTAAAAAATATATATATTTTTGATTTACGTGTAAAATATTTTATAACATGAATGTGTGGTTCAAAATGAGTATGAAAATTAATGGGAGACAAACATGGGCTAGATTTCTATTCAAATGGACAATAAAAAATGTTGGACGTTGTCAAAGACTCACTTGATACTCTTGAAATTGTTGGACTGCTTGATGTTGCTAATTTGTCATTAGATAAGTTAAGAGTTGGAGAGTATTATATTTTAATGATAATGAAGTTGATGTTGATGATGTTGAAGAAAATGAAGTTGTGATAATTAAGGATTAAGATGCAAGGTTTAAAAAAGCGAAACTAAGTACTAAGACAGTTTTTCTTTATGAGGCGAGGCGTAAACCTCACAAAAAACAAAAAATATAAGTAAAAGAATTATAAAATAATATAAAAAAACCAAAGTTGGAGCATATAGTCACACTTGTTTTCTGTAAGAAATCTGGCTATAGTGGAACAACATAAATTTGGGTATAGTGTACTGTTGTAGGAAGATTTGACAATAATGTGGAGATATTGAAGAGATGTTGCAGATTAAGAAGTATGGATACATGCGTTTTAGAGTTTATACAAGTGATTGGATGAAATCGTGTGTATTAATTATATAAATCAAAACGTTTATAAAGTTTATAATTTCCAGATGTGTATATGAAGCAACTAATTGCCTGGAAGATTTACTGAACCCCAAGAAGAAGAAAAAGAAAAGAGGAAAAATATATCTGATGAACTGACGAAGACGATACTCTTCTTGAATTCTGACTTTTGAATTTCTGTTGAATCTATTCCCTTTTTGGTCCTCTAATTTCTGGCTGTCGTTTAGTTTTCTAAATATTCTATTATTTTGTCTGGGCCCAAAATGCCTTTTTAAATGGACCTTTTTTTTTTTAAGAAGGGCCCTTTCTGATTTCTTTTTCATACAATTGAAAAATCAAATTTTAAATGAGGTGTGCGCCTCAGATTTAGAGGCGTGATCCTCATATTTTTAGCCTAAAAAATGCTGCATCAAGGCATACTACATGCGCCTCAAGCTTCACTACTGCCTTTTTAAACCATGTTAAGATGAAATATTTTAGTATTTTATTTTATTTTTATTATTATGCTTCTTTTTTAATTTTTTTTTTTTATATTAATGAAATTATGTTAAATAACAAGTATCTAAGTATTCTAATTTTTTTTAAAAACACTATAGACGTACCCATATCGTATCGTATTCGAATTACTTATCTGTATTTGTATTTCTTAGCCTTCATCTTGGTCAACCCCTTCATCTTGCATGCCTAAGGTTCTTACAATCATGGACCTCAATCTTATGTCATTTGTGTTATGCTTGTAGAAATCCGGTGAATTAATCTCTAAATATGGGATTTGTCAAAGATTGTAATAGATTGTAATTAATTATACTTTCCTAAGATAGTTGATTGTATAATCTTTCATTTCTTGGTTTAGTTAAAACCCTATAAATAGGGTATTGTACATTGTAATAGATAGGAAATTAATATATTATTCAATATATATTTTTCTCACATGGTATTAGAGCCCTAATTACTTACCTGTGCGTGAGATCTTGGTGACGGGAATTACAGTTTGTCCTTCAAATCGCCGGTCTCTGTCTCACGTCACCGCCTGCATCAATCGACGTCGGTTCTTTCTTGCTCAGTTCGCGTCGTCAGCTTCGTCTCAAGTTCCCATCTCAGTTCGCGACGCCTTGAGGTAGTGGGTCGCCGCTCTTTCTGCTCGGTCCGGCAATTGGTTCTCGATCACAGCGTATTTCTGGCGTCTCTGTGTTTGGTTGCTAGAATTTACTGCTTTTCCCCAGTGCTGTGGTGGTGATTTCCCGTCGCATCTCTCGATCTCAGGTTACAATTTGTGTCTTCCTTTTGTTTGTAACTGAGATTGAAACCGGGTTGGGGTGATTGGGATCGATTTGGGCCTCTGTCATTTATATTATTGGGCAAAATTATTTTAGTTGATTGGGCCTGGCCCGATTTGGGCCTTGTTATTTATATTGTGCAGAAATATTTTGGTTTATTGGGCCTGACTTCTTTTAGTGAATTACTTTGGTTTTGTTGGGCCTTATCGGACCTGAATTATTTTGGTAAATTATTTTGGTTATTGGGCCATCTTGCATCGCTGCTTTGTAGTTATGGATGAAAAGAAATTCATTGGTACGTCGGATATGGTACCCGTGATGTCAAAAATCACGGATCATAAACTTAATGGATCAAATTATTTGGATTGGAGCAAGACCGTTCGACTTTATCTACGGAGTATAGACAAAGATACTCATTTGACTGAAGATCCCCCCAAAGATGATTCAAAGCAGACGTGGCTTAGAGAGGATGCTCGCTTATTCTTGCAAATTTGAAATTCCATCGATGGTGAGGTAATTGGCTTGATCAATCACTGTGAATTTGTCAAAGAGTTGATGGATTATTTGGATTTCCTGTATTCTCGTAAAGGGAACCTTTCACGAATGTTTGAGGTGTGCAAAGCATTTTACCGTGCAGAGAAACAAGATAAATCCCTTATAACCTATTTTATGGAATTTAAGAAGATTTATGAGGAACTTAATCTGTTACTGCCTTTTAGCCCTGATGTAAAGGTTCAACAAAGCCAACGAGAACAAATGGCTGTCATGAGTTTCCTTGCTGGTCTTTCCTCCGAATTTGAGACTGCTAAGTCTCAAGTTCTTTCTGGTTCTGAAATCTCATCGTTACAAGAAATATTTAGTCGAGTACTCCGCACCGAAAGTGCTCCACCTGTTCAATTCAATGGTGTTCTGGTCAGTCAAAATAATAATTATGAGCCCGTGAGATCAACCAATCAGAGTGTGAATAAAGGAGGAGGTTCGCAAGGGTTTGAAGCTCAAACACGAGTTTCTGAAGGAATTGTGTGTTATTACTGTCACAAGCCAGGACATACGAAGCGTGAGTGTAGAATGCTCCAGTACAGGAATCCAAAAGCTCACTCGGCCCATGTTGTATCCACTAATGAGGATTCTAGAAAATCAATCCTTATCTCTGTAGATGAATTTGCCATATCTCTGCAGATGAATTTGCCAAGTTCTCACAGTATCAAGAGTCACTAAAGTCATCTTCTTCCTCTGTCACCGCTATTGCTGATTCAGGTAACCCAAATGCGTGTCTTATTTCCTCATCCTCCAAATGGGTCATTGATTCTGGTGCCATAGATCATATGACAGGTAATTCTGGTCTATTCTCTACCTTTAAGTCACATACTTCCACCTCTACTGTGACTTTAGCCGATGGGTCACCTTCTTGTGTTCTTGGGTCTGGCTTACTCCTACCCCTCTGCTTCCTCTGTCTTCTGTCTTACATTTACCTAACCTATCATTTAATTTGATATCTGTAAGTCAGCTTACACTCTTAATTGTTGCATCTCATTTTTCCCTGATCATTGCTTGTTTCAGGATCTTTTGACGAAGAAAACTATTGGTAAAGGACATGAGTCTGGAGGCCTCTACATTCTGGACACACCAATAGCAAAATCTGTTGCTTGCTCTGGTGTCACATCTCCCTTCGAGACACATTGTAGGTTGGGTCATCCATCTCTCCCTTTACTCAAGAAGCTTTGTCCACAGTTTAGTACGGTATCTTCATTAGATTGTGAGTCATGTCAGTTTGTAAAACACCATCGTCTTTGTTCAAGTTCGAGAGTCAATAAACGTGCTAGTGGTCCTTTCGAATTAGTTCATTCTGATGTTTGGGGTCCTTGTCCCATTTTGTCTAAACCAGGCTTTAAGTATTTTGTTACTTTTGTGGATGATTATTCTCGTGTAACCTGGTTATTTTTAATGAAAAGTCGTTCCGAGTTGTTTTCTATCTTTTGTGCGTTTTGTGTTGAGATTAAGACTCAATTTAATGTTTTGATCCGTACTTTGCGGAGTGATAATGCCAAAGAATATATGTCAGCGTTATTCCAGTCTTATATGGTTCAGAATAGTATACTCCACGAAACATCTTGTGTTGATACTCCATCTCAAAATGGAGTGGCAGAAAGAAAGAACAGACATCTTCTTGAAACTGCACGAGCCCTATTATTTCAAATGAATGTTCCTAAGCCTTTTTGGGCCGATGCAGTCTCTACCGCATGTTTTTTGATTAATCGCATGCCCTCGTCTGTTCTTTGTGGTGAGATCCCTTACAAAATTCTTTTTCCCCTTAAGTCACTATTTCCTGTTGCCCCTATGATCTTTGGTAGCACTTGTTTTGTTCGGGATGTTCGTCAGCATGTGACCAAATTAGATCCAAAGTCCTTGAAATGTGTCTTTCTTGGTTATTCTCGTCTTCAGAAAGGTTATATATGTTACTGTCCTCATCTTAACAAATATCTTGTCTCCGTTGATGTTACCTTTATGGAAACCACACCTTATTTTCCGTCTTCTCCTCCTCCCGCACATCAAGGGGAGGACGATGATGATTTGTTAGTATATTCTATCACATCCACTGCCCCTGTCTCGGAGCCAACTCCTGTCAGGCCTCCTATTAGTCAAGTTTACTCCAGGCGCACCCTCCCTGATTCATGTCCCGCACCTGCTCCTTCGTCATCAGATCCAGTCTCAAACGATGATCTCCCTATCGCATTACGCAAAGGTAAACGCCAATGTACTTATCATATTTCTTCTGTTGTTTCTTATAATTATTTGTCGCCTTCATCTTCTTCATTTATTGCATCCCTTGATTCTATCTCTATTCCTAAAACCGTTCATGAAGCTATTTCTCATCCCGGTTGGCATCATGCAATGATAGAGGAAATGAATGCTTTGAATGACAATGGTACTTGGAATTTGGTTGATTTACCTTCAGGGAAACGGGCTATAAGGTGCAAATGGGTGTTCACAGTTAAGGTAAATCCAGATGGGTCCATTGCTCGACTGAAAGCCCGTCTCGTCGCTAAAGGGTATGCTCAAATCTATGGAGTGGATTATTCTGACACGTTTTCTCCAGTGGCTAAATTGACTTCTGTTCGGTTGTTTATTTCCATGGCGGATACTCACCATTGGCCTTTGCATCAACTTGATATCAAGAATGCTTTTCTTCATGGTGATCTTCAGGAGGAAGTGTATATGGAGCAACCTCCTGGTTTTGTTGCTCAAGGGGAGTCTAGGCGAGTTTGTCGTCTTCGAAAATCTCTGTATGGTTTGAAACAGAGTCCTCGTGCTTGGTTTGGAAAATTTAGTCAGGCTGTTGAAAAGTTTGGTATGATGAAAAGCAAGTCTGACCATTCTGTGTTCTACAGACATTCTGCATCTGGTATCATTCTTTTAGTTGTGTATGTGGATGACATTGTCATTACTAGAAGTGATACTACGGGAATCTCATCTCTTAAGTCTTTTCTCCATACTCAGTTTCACACAAAGGATTTAGGGGTGCTAAAGTATTTCTTGGGTGTTGAAGTCTCAATGAGTAAGAAAGGGATCTTCTTATTTTAGAGAAAATATGTCCTGGACTTATTGACTAAAACGGGAAAATTGGGGGCGAAGCCTTGTACTCCAATGACCCCAAACATGCACCTTACAGGAGATGGAGAACAACTTGAAGATCCTGAGAGATATAGAAGATTAGTTGGAAAGTTGAATTATCTTACAGTGACTCGTCCAGATATTGCATATTCTGTCAGTATGGTTAGTCAGTTTATGTCATCCCCAACAGTTCATCATTGGGCAACGCTAGAACAGATTTTGTGTTACTTGAAAGGAGTACCCGGACGAGGTATCTTGTATGCAAATCATGGGCACACTCGTATTGAATGTTTTTCAGATGCAGATTGGGCAGGTTCCAAAGTGGATAAAAGATCCACATCAGGTTATTGTATTTTTGTTGGAGGAAATTTGGTCTCATGGAAGAGTAAGAAGCAGCATGTTGTGTCACGATCAAGTGCAGAGGCAGAATATAGGGCTATGGCACAGTCAGCGTGTGAGATAATGTGGATATGTCAACTATTAACTGAAATCGGCCTTAAAATTTCAGTACCAGCAAAATTATGGTGTGATAATCAAGCTGCCTTTCATATTGCATCTAATCCTTTGTTTCATGAGCGAACTAAGCATATTGAGATCGATTGTCACTTTGTTCGTGAGAAAATTCAAGAAGGTTTGATTTCTACCGAGTATGTGCGGACTGGAGAACAATTAGGAGATATCTTCACGAAAGCTTTAAATGGGGTTCGGGTAGATTATCTTTGTAACAAGTTGGGCATGATTAATATCTATGCTCCAACTTGAGGGGGAGTGTCAAAAATTGTAATAGATTGTAATTAGTTATACTTTCCTAAGATAGTTGATTGTATAATCTTTCCTTTCTTGGTTTAGTTAAAACCCTATAAATAGGGTATTGTACATTGTAATAGATAGGAAATTAATATATTATTCAATATATATTTTTCTCACAGGATTGATTCTGTTTAATTGTACAACCTTATTTAGATTAGGAAAATTTCTTCATTCCATGTATAAATCAATTGCCTTATTTAGTCTCTATTGTATTCTATATATTGTGATTTGTAAAGATTTAAACATATGGATAAAGAAAACATTTATTCCCTTTATGTTCCAATTTACATGGTATCAGAGCTAAGTCTTTTCTGACCTAGCCGTCAACTGCCAATGGAAGAACAAACAGGAAATCAAAACCAAATTGTGGCAAACGAGACAGAGAGACCAGGATGTGACAGAATACTACCTAGAAATGAATTCCTTGTAGCAAGAACTCGATTAAAACAAGGATGAAAAGTGGGATAGTTCGGCCGACAACGTGCGATACAAAAAGAAACTGGAAAACGAGTTTATGAGTTCCTAGCCAGACTGAATCGGAACTTGGATGACGTGAGAGGGAGAATTCTGAGCCGTCAACTGCTTCCATCATCGCAGGAAGTCTTCGCAGAAGTGTGCAGGGAGGAAAATCGCCGGAAGATTATGCTTGTAGGGAAGAACGGGATGGAGGAAGAAAATGGTTCGACCTTGATTTCTAAAGGAACTAGGCCTAATGGATTGGCCCAAGTGTTGAAAAAACTGGGTCCATGTGTAGGGGACCAAGCTTAAATTCTTCTTTTTGGAATGGGCTAAAAGAAATGGGCCCATTAATCAAAGGAAATGGGTCTAAAGCTAATGGGCCGGGAGCAAAACAAAGGGAACACCCTTAGTGTGATTACTACGGTAAACCGGGACATAAAGATGATACTTGTTGGGATCTACATGGAAAACCAGCGGATTGGAAACCGAGGCAAAATAATAGGAATCGTGGATATCAAGCATATGTTGATCCGATTGAGGAAAATAATTACTCACAGCGGTGCATTCAATCCTGAACAATTAGAGCAGATCTACAAAATGTTCTCGAGTATTCAGTAACCTAGTCTGTCAATCGGATCAACATATGCTTGATATCCACGATTCCTATTATTTTGCCTCGATACTTCTTAGGAATGGAAATGGCCAGATCAAATAAAAGTATCAGTGTTTCACAACGAAAGTACATCCTTGACCTTCTAATGAAGACAGATATGCTTGGATGTAAACCAAGCGACACAACAATGGAGACATGAGGGAAAGTAGAAAACACGGGAAAATTAGTTGAAAAAGACAGATATCAACAACTAATCGGTAAACTAATCTATCTCTCTCACAATAGACCTGACATTGCATTCGCAGTTAGTGTGGTAAGTCAACATATACACTCTCAAAAGGAATCTCATTTAGAAACAGTATACAGAATCCTCATATATCTCAAAGGTACCCTGAAAAGAGACTATTCTTCAAGAAAAATGAAAGGAAAGTAGTAGAAGTCTATGCTGATGTAGACTGGGCTGGTTCTAGAGAAGATAGGAGATCAACTACTGGTTATTGTACCTTTGTCTGGGGAAATTTGGTAACTTGGAGAAGCAAGAAGCAGGAATGTGTAGCCAGAAGTAGTGCTAAAGCGGAGTTCGGGGTAGTTGCACAAGGAATATGCGAAGGACTATGGATAAAATAATTATTGGAAGAATTAAAGGACTATGGATAAAATAATTATTGGAAGAATTAAAGGTTGTGGTAAAACTTCCAATTAAACTCTACTGTAATAACAAAGCGGCTATCAACATATCCCTTAATCCAGTTCAACATGATCGAACCAAACATATAGAAGTGAACAGACACTTAATCAAAGAAAAAGTTGAAGATGAAATTATATGCATGACCTATGTTCCTACCAAAAAAACAAATTGCAGATATCTTTACCAAAGGATTACTACGACAAAATTTTGAGGATTTCATTAGCAAGTTGGACTTGATTAATATTTATCAACTTGAGGAGGAGTGTAGAAATCCCGTGAATTAATCTCTAAAATATGGGATTGATTCTATATAATTGTACAACCTTATTTAGATTAGGAAAATTTCTTCATTCCAAACTTAAATCAGTTGCCTTATTTAGTCCCTGTTTGTATTCTATATATTGTGATTTGTAAAAATTTAAACATGAATAAAGAAAACATTTATTCTCTTTGTGTTCCAATTTACAATGCTTCTAATGTATCTCAATCCATAACCCCTCATGCAGAACAGTTAACCAAGAGGGACAGTTGGAACCGGTAAGAGATGGAGATTTTTACGACTTGAAGTTACAATCAGAGCTCAACAATGGTTTTCAACTAGTAGGTCATTCTATACATCATGGTTCAAGTTTAATTTGGGCATGTGAGATATCCATGCACTAACTTGAGAGGAGAGATGGAACAAGAGTACAATTATGAATAGAAAGTCTCTTTTAACTTATTTTTTATTTACTTTCATAATCTAGTTTAACTAGGAATTAATATGGTTTAGGATTATGTTTCCTATCTCTTTTTGTGCTAGAGTTAGGAGAAATCGTTTCTTTCTTTTCATAGGTTGGATTCTACTATTATAAAAATTGCGTACGAATAAAATTATTCAACCTTAATTTCAAATACTTCAAAATGTCATTAGCCCTAACTTGGCAGATTTTCATATTATATGCACGTTTTATCCAAGAACATGAATGTGAATTGGGGATTTGTGCATTAATGCAATGATGTAATTGTAAAGACGATGATTTAAAAGTCGACAAAATTTAGGAGTGCCAGATAAGAGCTAATTTTACTAATCTTCTTTGAAATTACACTAGTCCTTTTATCTTGATTAGTTTCATTTTTATACAAAGCCTTTTGACCATCAACGAAAAACAAACTTCATGTTGGCCTACTTTCTATGCCTAGAAATGATATTTGTTTTGCTATCGATGGTATAGGCCTAGTGTGAGTTGTGTTGTGGGTAGACCACAAAAATATTTGGGTCGTGTTTGCCCAGGATATCAAACCAGCCTTCGCCAAAATATTTTTGACCAATTGCCAAATATTTCATTGTTATTTTTTAAAATTTAAGATTTTAAATATTTTGAGAATAATACCCATTTTCATCCATTTTTTTCAATAGTTCTCTCCTAAACTCTCTATGTTTAAAATCTAAATTCTTTTGTTGTTAAGAGTACTATTGCATATTACTTTTCTAACTAAGTTAGAAATTCATTTTATTATGCTTAAGGTTCTTTATACATATTTAGCCCCTATTTGGTATAAATTATGATTTTTAGTAAATTTTGATAAAAGTTGATAAAATGTGTGATTGAAAAGTTATGATCCTATGAATTATGTGATTAAAATGGATTGTTGATTTTGACTTAAAATTTTAACCTAATTTTAATCTATACTAAACAGGGGCTCGGTATCAAGTACGTAACTTTAGCTTTCTATCATAATTGTTTTTATCCACCACAATGACTCTTAACTTTATTGCAAACAAAGAAATATACACCTTAGAAGGGGGCCATAACCTGACATCCACAAGATAAAAAATGTTGACCGACTCCAATATACAACGTACGCCCTAACAAACGCAAGACATATCCTCTCCCTACTAGTCCCATAAATAACTCAAGCAAATAAGAACTTAAATATTAGGAATACACGAAGTTATGAGTAAGCGCTAGACCAATTATCTATATCACATAAATTTCTTCCATAAATGTTATTGTACATACTTTCAAGTTATGGGTCCAAGATATTCTAATTTTAATAAAAGAAAATACTATTGAATATCCATTTGCTTTTAATCAATTTTAATGTCAAACTCACTCTAATTTTTATCCGCCAACTCAAAGTCCTTTCTCAAAACTTAGTGGAAGAAGCCTGAGATGTAGCAATATTTTTTACACAAAGTTAGCATGTTCTAATTGAGGATGACTCGGAGATTGCTTTTACTTCTATTAATGTTTTGCAAGTTGTTTGTGAACATGTCATGACATGCTGATAAATAATGTACCTTGCAATGCTAGTATTAAAGTTTATACTAAATCTGATTCAAAAGGTAAAACTTTCTATGGTCTGTAATTGCTAGTAAATGTAAGTGGCAATCTAGTTCTGGTTCTACTTCTAACACAAATATAGTACACCTGTTAAGTCATACATATTTTGAACTGATAATATAGTACTACTAGTGAAAAGAAATATAAAATAGATAATTTAAAATGATGAAAATCACACGAAAAAGGTATATCCAATATTCATCATTTTGAAAAGCTATTTAAAAAGGCTTAAGCCTCAATTCAGCGATGCTTGCACTTCATCAAGGTTTAAAAAGACGAGTTAGACCCAATAAAGGTTATATTTTCAATTTTAATTGGATTTTAATCGGTACCAAACGGGCTCTGAATGGAGAATCCAAAATGTGAGATATTGTCGGAGACTCATTCGATACTCTTGAAGTAATGAATTGCTTGATGTTGCTAATTTATCATTAGATGACGAGTTAGATGGTGTTATTTTTTATGATAATGAAGAAGTTGATGTTGATGTTCAAGAAAATGAAGTTTGTTTTAATTTTTTTTATATTAATGAAATTATGTTGAATTTTATAACATGTATCTGCGTAATCCATATCGACATACCCATATCGTATAGTATTCAAATTACGTATCCATATCCGTGCTTCTTAGTTGATGATATCACATACTTTAAAAATTGATTCTACTTCTAATACTAAAATACAATTTTGTTATGTATTTACAAATTTGAAAATTTTTTATCAGCTACTTTATTGATCTAGTTGCTACATAGATTTTAAATGTTATTAACAATATATTATTATGTATTTTCAAGGTGGTTCATGGTTTATTATGAGAATATCTTTGTCTTTTAATACCCTTTTGGTTTATTTATTGGTATATCTTGTACTTATCAAAAAAAAAATTTATTGGTATATCTTGTGCCTTACACCTCTAAATGCCTCCTATCTTCACTTTACAACGGTAAAAAGCATAGTTATTAGACCCGACCTGGACATCGACCCAGACAAGGTATTGGGTAGGTTAATGGTCGGACCAGTAGTTCATGGCATAAAAATCTATAAAAAAAAAAATTAAAGTATATAAATTTTTTTAGACAAAATTATGTATTTTTTAAAATTATTTTTCACTAATTATTTAGGTCTATAAAATTAAGTTAAATGTTTGACCAAATTTTTTTTAAAAATGCTTTTAGAAAACATGTAATGATAAATTAGATACATATTACTTCTTGCATATAATAAACATTGAAGTACTCTACAGCTCTAATGATGAGGTGGTAATTGTTTTACTTAGAGGTCCAAGTTCAATTCCTTGGACCCTCAATATTTTAAAATGCAATTTTGAAAACCGATCAACCGGCCGAGTTAACTCGGTCAAAATCGTCAGTTAACTCAGTCAAAGTCGAGTTATGACCGAATCATGTACATCCATATTAAATTAATCTACCTTGCCCGGACAAGGGCCCGGGTCTTTTGGGCTGGGTTTATAACTATGGTAAAATGTATGAGCATTGGATTTAGTCTTTTTAAAAATTGCCAATACTTTCTATTAATTAGTGTGATTTACTAACATCTCTAGTCTCATAGCATTATGGTCGACTTTTAGTGCAAGGAACAAAGTGCTCAAGGAACAGCTTTAAAAAATTTGGAATGTTTATTGTGGTTGAAATTTATAACACGTTTAGGCGTGAATAAAACAAGATATGAGAAATTAACACAAAAGGCACTAAAATCAGGACAACTTATTTCAGGAATCTATTATAAACTTATATTCATGGTATGAAAAAACCTCAAGAGGCGCGCCTTGAGGTGCGCCTCAATTTGAGACTTATGATAGGTGCCTCGAGGCGTGAAATTTGAGGCTTATCTTGAGAGGCGTGCGCCATAATCGAATCTGCTGCACGCCTCAGATCTGACCGTTTTGCGTGGTGTGCGTGGTGACGCTGCATACCTCAGAATATTTAGAGTCAGAATATATTTTGGATTTTGCTTTTTTTTTTTTTGTTAAAAAATATTCATGATTGTTTACCGTTCATTGGAACTAATAGTTATATATTTTTATGTTGTTTTCTAATTTTTCAACTTAAGTTTTTTCGTTTGTGGTGAGACTTACATCTCAAAACGTTTTGAGGCTTACACCTCGCCTCATGACAAAAAAAACGTCAGTATCCGTTTAAGTTTTTTCAAACCATGCTTATATTTAGCACCTATCTCGTGGGAAACTAAGTCAAAAGGACTCGTATGTGCATATGAATGTGTTAGACACAAATTTAACTATGGTTTACTCCAACAAGGTTCCCCCAACAAAACAAACCCATTTATGAGTGTGTATGCCCATGCCAACTTGTCCATCATTGGACAGGAGGTAAAATTGATCAGCCTACCATCCTTTTCCTCATCTCCACATAACAACCTTGTACACAAACACATACAATCTCCATAAAACACACAAGTGACAAAAATCATCTCTTCCTCCCCTAAACATAGTCAAATAGACACTTCCAAATTGATATATCTGATTCAAATGAGAACTTCAACCAAGTGACTGAAGTTTAGATTTCTAAACAAAACCATGTTTTGACTTTGATTGATTCAAAAAAAAATCAAAAACCTTGTTAAAAATACAATACAACCCCAGATCACGTGTCTGAAGCTCAACCAAACAAACTATTGAGCAGTATCAAATAGGCTTCACTGTGGTCAGGTCAGTTTGTTATGGAACTTTCAACTTGCTTAGTCAAGAAAACTCCACTTGGGTCAAGTTGGAGACAAGACAAGCAACTGAACTATGCCAAACTTAACCAGTCTTTGACTCAGTACTTATTTATAGAATTTTCTACATGACCGCACACCCCATATGAGAATGCCTATTTAAGATCAAGTTGGACAAAGTTCACAACCTGGAGTAAGCTTTAGACGTGTCAAGTCCTTTTTTAGCACTCTTGGTTGTGGTTGAGTTGAAAATTATACAGAAGAAAAAACGAGATAATAATTTGCAACCCAAATAAGCTATTATGTCATAATATGACCAAAAACTGAATTACAACATAAATACAATCAACTTACCAAGGAGGAGCTTCAAACAATCAGGCAACAGAACATTGCTCCACTTATTCAGACTGTCAACTTGGGCACTTGGTTATCATCATTGAAGAGTTTCCCAGCTAAAGGCATGTATTCTCACCCACCAGTTGAACATAAGGAAAGGATGAACCCATTAGCTGCTGCAGCCTTCCCAACCCGGCTCTGGACTTCTACATAGCCTCTGCAATGGCTGAAACTGCTTCATTATGTCCTCTAATTCATTGGTGCAGCATATCAGAAAGAGCAACCAATCTCTCATTCTGGCCAAGCTTAAAAAATGGTATACCAGTTAGACAATCACATTCCTTCTGGATTTGATCTGGTCCAAAGTCTGTTAAAGCATATCATTCTCACTTGCTATTGATTCGAGCTTTGGAATGAGCTTTTCCATGTCCTAGATAGCTCTATATTTGAAGCCTGCAGCTCTAACAAGACCTTAATTCCTTTCAGCTTCCAGTAAAGCCCACAGAATCTCACCCCACTTTTGTTCAAGTTTCCGAAGTTCAGCAATCTTTCCCCTTTTTTATATCCCATCATCAAGGGATGGAGTTTCTCCCACAGATCATCAAGGTTCTTCCCCCTTATCCTTATCTAAGACATTGCTGCATCTGTCCAACTGTACCACGCATAGACATAACAACCCAATAATTGGTACATAAAAACACTCACTTTAACAAAGAAAGCTTTAATAGCTTTACCTTTTCCCTTTCTCAAAGCCAAAGAGTTTGACCTCCAGCTGAACTCTCATCCTTTATAAATTATTAATTTATTATGGTAGACTGTCAATTACCTTCCCTATTAGTCTTCCTGAAATAAGAAAATCAAAATGTCAGCTGATTCTGAGCTTTATCAAGAAAATAGCTCCAACAATCACTAGTACTACTAATACTGATTATTTAGAACGTGTGTCCTGTGGGTGAACTTGTCTGGATTCGTTCTCTGAATTACTTCCTACGATAGACTGTCACCAGAAAGTAAAATGGGATATCCTTTTTGCAATAACATGATATTCATTACATAGAGAATATCTACAACAATGTGGAACATGCAATCATCTAGGCTTGTCTTGAATAATCAGAAATCAATAATCACATCGTGCTTTTAATTTTCCTCTTCCCTCCTCCAGATGTTGGATTCTAAGGGCCATACGTAACAAAAATATGGAATGAACAAAAGATTTATCAGCATTTTCTACAAGAAATCAAATTCAATATCACGTGATATTGGGTTCTAAAGGCACTAAAAATAATTATAATAATAATAATAATTGCCTTCTATCTTACTCTAAAAATGAGAGTCAATTCACGAAATCAATTAAGAACAGCTGCTGTGCCATGATGAATTAGAACTGATTCGGTGACCTATTGGAGATCATACTAAGAAAGAAACAAATATTCAAACTTTAGAAGAATTTAGTGACTGAAAATCACGTAATAGCAAACGGGGAAAAAACGCATACCTTTACAACAAGACTGTAAATCAATCTTCATTCATCTCTTCTAGCCTTCGATTGTGAGCGGAGAAACTGTGTTGTTAACACCATAGTTATTACAATCGACTTGGCTAAGCTGCAAGGTAATAGCATCCGCAGAAGGAGAGGATCCTTTACGGGCAAATAACAACAGAGGTCTTCGACCCCTATCGAACTTTTGTTTCCAACCTCAAAAGTTAGCATTTTAGTTCCTAACCTTTTGTATTAAAGTAAATAAATAAATAAAACCAAGGAAAAAGATTCTCCTTCTCCCACCGGCCACCCCACCACGAAATCTCCACTGGGCACTGGCTGCCATTGAGACGTCCTTCACAAAAACTCAGTCTAGCCACAACTTGAAACACCCACCACCCAATTTTCGGCCGCCCAACTTGCATTTTTGCATAACTCTCCTGGTAGGTGCCACCATCACATCCTTCTCACACTTCCTCCCTCAACCTACATCTGTCGCTTCGAAATTGAGAATCGGTTAATGGATAGAGAAGTTCCATCCAAATTTCTTTGTTAATCACTTCAATATCCAACGCCAAAACGAGATTTGTCGGAAATAATTTGAAATCCAATTATATACGTAGTGGCAAAAGAGAGAGACGAGGAGAGGCGAGTTGTGGGCGGAAGGAGGGCTGGGGTGTGGGGGAAGCCAAGAGGGGACGAGGTTGGGAAGCCAATCAGTATAGTGTAATTTACGGTGCATTTCTGAATAGGATTTTGCTTGGTATTCATAATATACATGTATATAGGGTATAAAGGGGTTAGATAACCATCGCCTGATTTCAAGGAGTACGTTTCTCACGAGTACGTTTCTTCTTAGAACATAAAAGGGATATCGTGCGATAATAATATATTTCGTTAGATTACTTTTCGCTTTCTCTCGATCATTTTGAGACGAATGAAAATTTGATTACAATTTGTAGAAAACTTGCAACATGGAATTGGAATGCATTGAATGTAAATTGATCATTGATTACTTGAAACATAGAAATTACAATTGATTGAAAGTAGGAAATTACAATGACTAGTGTAGAGAGCGAACACTAGAAAGTTTAAAAGATATTTGAAAAACTAATATCTCATATAATAGCATTCGGAATAAAAATCCAAGTGACGGGAGTAGACGTTTAAAGTCCGTAGAATCATACTAAACTTTTCTAATTTCTAGCTATTTTACAATTTAAATAAACTATTACAATGGAAAGAAAATTATAACTCAAACTTGAAATAATATTTATAACGTGCGGTCGAAGTTGGGTAAACTGCGACTACGATAGAGTCAAGGGGTTTAAGTAAAGTTGCAATCTTTGACATTCTCCCCCATTTGTTTTGGAGACATTCTCGGAGCCCTCAATGAATGATATGCTTCAATTAGTGGTTTAAATGCTTCAAGGTCTTTTTCGTTTTCCCAAGTATTCTCCTTGCGGCTACATCCTCTCCATTTGACCAAGTACTCTTGATGATATTTTCTAGAAGCTAGAGTAGTTCGATGGTCAATAATCTCTTCAGCAACCTTCTTTCCAGCTCTTTTCAGTTCAAACACAAGTCGTTTTGGTTCATTTCTGGATGCGTCCTCTTTGTCGGGAAAGTATGGCTTGAGCACACCAACATGAAGGACTTTGTAGATCTTGCACCATGAAGGAAGTGCAACTCTGTATGCCACTTTTTCAATCCTCTTCACGATGGGTGAGGTCCAATATATTTTGGCACCAATCTTGAATATTTCCCTCTTGTCGGTTTATAACGGTTTATGTCATGGAGTGTCACCATTACGAGATCTCCAACATTAAATTCAAGGAAACGACGCTTCAACTCTACAGACTTTTGTATCGTTTCTAAGCTTTCTCAAGATGGCTTCTAGCAATTTCAATATTTCGTTTTCACTCTTGAGAGAAGCTTTATGCTTGAGGGGATTTGGTACTTTAATCGATATCTACAGTATGAGAGAGTAGCGGTTGCTAGTAAGTAGCAATCTCAAAATGACTCTTATTGGTGGAAGAGCTCTTTTGGGCATTGAAATACATCTGAGCCGCATTCAAAAGTTTCACCCAGTTTTTCTGCGAAGTAGAGATAAAGTGTCGAAGATATTCTTCCAGCATAGAATTGAAACGCTCCATATGTCCGTCAGATTGTGGGTGAAAACTAAAGCTCATGCTCAGAGTTGAACCAGGAAGATTGAACAACTCGGTCTAAAATATGCTAGTAAATTGAGGATCCCGATTACTGACGATGTCCTTAGGCGGTCCCCAGTATTTGACAATATGTTTGAAGAAGAGTTGAGCTGTCTCTTCGGCTGATATATACTTGGACACTGCAATGAAAGTTGCATACTTAGATAGGCGATCTACCCTAACGATGATGGTGCTACAATCTCCAACATTTGGCAATCAACAATGTAGTCCATCGATATACTTTCGAAAGGTCTAGTTGGGACGGAAAGGGGCTCCAACAAGCCTGCCTTTTTCTGATGATCTAATTTATCTTGCTGACAAATAAAGTAAGTTTTCACATAAATTGCAATGTCGTCTCGCATCTGATGCCAGTAGTACGCACGTTGCAGCCGTGCAAAAGTGTGTTCCTCTTTAGGATACCCTGCCTAAATCATGTCGTGTCATTTCGTAATTAGGGATTTCCTCAAATCTCCACATTTAGGAACATAAAGGCGGTTTCCCTTAGTCTTTACTATGCCATCATCTAGCCAAAACTGACGAGTTTTACCCTACTTGATGAGGTCAGTCAAATATTGAGTAATCGGGTCCTTATCCAAAAGTGCTCGAATTTGGTCCCTTGTGTTTGTAGTAAATGTGCTCCCTGAAATAGCGGTCATATAGCAAATGGTGGTCAAGTCAGCCCGGTGACTAAGAGCACTGAAAACATGATTGCTAGATCCAGGACAATACTCTAGCATAAAACTGAACTCTGAAAGAAGTTCCTGCCAACGAGCCTGTTTGCTAAATAGTTTCGGTTAGGACATGAAGTAACTCACTGCAGTGTTATCTATCTTCACAATAAATAGAGACCCAAACAGATATTGGTGCCATCCCTAAGGCAATGAACTACCGCCAACAACTCATTTTCGTGCGCCGAGTAGCGACGTTCTACCGGATTCAACTTCCGGCTCTCATACGCTACCGAATATCCTTCTTGCATAAGGACTCCACCAAGTGCAAAGTCTAAGGCATCAATATGCACTTCGAAAGGTTTAATCATATCCGGTAAGGATAATACAGGGTTCGTCCACATAAATTTCTTCAACCTTTCAAAAGCATTTTGGCTTTAGGATGACTAGTTCCAATCCTTATCCTCATTTGTCAATTCCGTAATGGGCAATGAAATTTCTGGATATCCCTTCACAAATCGGTAATGGTAATTGGATAACCTGAGAAATGATCGCACATCGTGTACATTCTTTGGTGGTTGCCAGTCTTTGATGGCTGTAACCTTTTTCACATCTATACGTATTTTGTCTTACTCGATGATGTGACTCAAGAAGTTGATTAATGTCTGAGCAAATGAGCATTTGGATGGTTTTTCATAGATTTCATTATCTCGTAGCCGATTAAAAACATGTCTCACATGTTGCACATGTTCCTCCAATGTCTTGCTATAGATGACTATATCATCCAAGTACACCACCACAAAATTGTCCAAGAACCCGTAAGTACCTGATTCATCATCGTACAAAATGTTATATGAGCATTTGTCAAGCCAAAAGGCATCACCTTGAATTCAAAGGCTCCCTATCTGGTTACCAGCGTAATCTTTGCCTTGTCTCCCTTCTTGATCCAAACTTGCTAGTATTCGGACCTATCAATTTTTGTATAGTACCTAGTCTGGCTCAGTCAATCAAAGCAATCGACGACTAGCAAAATATAATAAATATTATTTACAATGATCTTATTTAAGACTCGATAGTCACAGGACATTCTAAGAGAACTATCGACTTTTTCTGAAACAACACGAGAGCTCCATATGATGATTTTGTTGGCACAATAATCCTATTTTCCAACATTTCTCCCAACTATTTCCGAAACTCTTCAAGCTCCAGTTGAGACATACGATAAGGTGCCTGGCGAGAGGCTTGGCACCTGGAATGAGTTCAATCTCATGATCAATTGCCATTCTTGGTGGCAATTTCTTTGATAACTTCTCTAACATGACGTCATCAAATTCTTTAACAAGCCTTTTGACAGGTTTTAGAATAGGACCAATCGCCTTTTCGATTTCTTCTAATCAAAGAGTGCACAAAAATGATGGTTCATTCCTCTTGAAACCCTTGCTAAATTGCATGGTCAAGATACTCTTCCTGTCCATCTTCCCACTTTGTATAGTGATGACGCACAATTTACTACCTATCATCATCAATGAATCGTCATATGGCAACATTGTTGTCTTAGTATCCCGAAGAAATTTCAATCCCAGAATAAGCTTGAAATCATCCATTTGAACTGCCGACAGATTTGTCCTTCCTTCAAAAGGATCTGCTCACAGATTTCGCTATTCCAACTATTGGTTGAGCAACCGAGTTGATTGCCTTAACTTTTCTACTACCTTTCTCCAGAACAAGTCCAAGCTACTCTACTTCGGTACTTGTGAGGTAGTTGTTGATAGCGCCAGTATCCACCATAGCCTTGATTGGCTTTCTGTTGATCTTCACATCAATGTATATTAGGTCTTTCGGTCTAAAAATGCGTGCCTTCGATTCTTCCATTTTGGCTCTTTCGATGGAACATAGTCTCTTTTAGTGACTCAGTGCAATATTGTATTGCAACGATGTGAAAATGTATCAACTACATCATCATCCTCTTCGGAGTCGATCTCGCCATGACAACTAACTTGTGGGGCATCTTGCTTTGAATTTTTTCCTCCACTTGCTAGTTAGCAATATGCATTAACCATCCATTTTTTAGGACACTCCGCTACCCGATGGGGTCCTTCATATAAAAAATACATCAATTTAGGAGTGACATTAGATCTGCCCCCCATTGTGATATGATTCAAGGTGCCCTTTAGCGATGACAATGTCGAGTAAAGATCCATTAATAGTTGACGAAGGACCGATGACTCGAGCAAGGGAAAAATGAGTGAAAGAGGCAATGGGATTACTTGTTCAAGCAACGATGGACGATGTCATGTTCTATACACAAAAAAGGCAAGTTGCATGTTAGGGTCGAAACCGGAAAATACTTGGATCAATGTATTAGAGGCAAAAGAAGACGGAGACCAGCCAGAAAAACCATGCGGCCACATGGCTTGATACTGAAAGGAAGAAATACCAATTGGTCTCTTCCATGCAGCAGCAAGCAATAATACCATGCGGCCTCATGGTATAAAATTGGATGGAATTTTTTCCTTTTTTGTGTTTTTCCATTAATTTATTGGAATCCTATTATATCTTGAACTCTATTATTTTAGGCAAGTTAATTCCGTTTTTTACCTAGTTTATAAGGTTTGGTATAAATACCAAAAACATTTATTGTATTAGGACTTTTTGACAATTTTAAATTGAAAGGTTGTTGCTTTCATTATTCTTCCATTAAACAACTACCGAACTTTTCAGGATCTGAGTCTTGTAGCGTTCAAACATTGGATTATTGGGTTCTTCAACTTATAATCAAGGGGTTCAACGCATCTCTGTTATCGTTGGGTTTTTCGGTTCATTTTGTTGGGTTCAAATCCAAACTCGGATTTAATTGGCGTTCTTGGATTCCGCATCAATCTCGTTGTGGGTTTCGTAGCCACCGTTGTTACGGGGTTCACATCAGTTGGTATCAAAGCTTTGACTCCAATTTTATCAGATTATGTCCTTTATTTTCTTTGTTGAGTCATTTAATTTCGTTTATTTTCTTGTTTTCTTCTTGTTCTTGAGTCGTTCTTCGTTCTCCAATTCCTAGATCCATCAATTCCTTGTTGGTAGTATAATTTTGTGTTTATAAAAAAAAGTTACTGTTCATTCCATGAAAAAAAATTTAGCGTTCACATACGGTACTGTTCATCCATATAGCAAAACAATTGAGATTTGTTTGATTGATTTACTACCAACGTTCTACAAATTTGGTTCAAAACTCATATTGGAAAATTTCTTGCTTCTTTCCATTGTCGTCCAAATTGTTCTTGTCATTCCAAAGATTTCTATACTTCTCTTGAGTCACAATCATCCACACATTCGATTTTTGAAGTCACAAGTTTGATCTGGTGAGTTCATTGTTGTCTTTGGAAGCACTTGGTGAAGGCATTGATTGGTAAAAAGCAGAGAGTGAGATTTTTAGAAGGTAAAAGCCAATTGAGTGACTCCGAGTGAAATTGGTGAGGCATAAATTGAGAGAATGTCAGATATGGAAAGCTTAAATTCAAGCAGGAATGGTAATCAGATTAGTTTACGGGATGAAAGGATGGATATGCTTGAGCGGATGGTGATGGATATGGGAACACAGATGGAACAATTGAATACTTCGGTGGCCAATCTTAGTAGGGAACAACCAGCGGGTGTACCTCATGATAGGAGGGCAAGTAGGTGAGTTCCTAGGTTGGATGAATAGGAGGTGGTAGTGAATGAAGAGAAGATGTGTTTGAAGGGGATGAGATAGAACGAAGGAGGCCTAGAGGGAATATGTTTAAATGACGGTGTAGAAACAATTATGGAGGTGAAGCTGATGGTAATTTGGGAAATATAAAAATGACGATTCCACAATTTAAGGGTAGGAGTGATCCTGATGCATATTTAGAATGTGAGAAAAAAGTGGAGCTGATTTTTGATTGCCATAACTATTCAGAGGATAAGAAGGTGAAGATTGCGGTGTTGGAGTTCATTGATTACGTCATCACTTGGTGGAATCAAGTAGTTACTTTATGGCGTAGGAATCAGGACAGACATATACATACTTGGGATGAATTGAAGGTGGTGATAAGGAAACGATTTGTACCTAGTCATTACTACATGGAGCTCCATAAAAAACTACAGAGTTTGTATCAGGGTTCGAAGAGTGTAGAAGATTATCATAAGGAGATTGAGATTTTGACGATTAGGGCAAATATGGAGGAAGATCGAGAGGCTACCATGGCTAGGTTCTTGAATGGGTTAAACAAGGAGATTGATAATGTGGTGGAACTACAACACTATATGGAGTTGGAGGATATGTTGCATGTAGCCATGAAGGTGGAAAGACAGTTGAAGAGGAAATGGACTACGAGACAATCGGTGAACGCTTTGTCTCCTAACCCAAATTAGAAGTCGAGGTGGGAAGGTAATAAAGAAAATGAAGCGTGATTTAAAGGAGGGACTGAAATGCAACTGGGATGAGAAGAAGATGCTGGCAAAATCATACCAAAAATGGAACAACAATCAACGAGTATGGATATAAGTTATTTTCGGTGTTTGGGAAAGGGGCACATTGCTTCTCAATGTTCTAACAAAAGGGTAATGATTCTACAGGATGATGGAGAGGTGGTGAGTGAGAGTGAAGGGGAATATGACGATATGTCGGCGTTGAAAGAGGTTGATGAAGAGAGAGAAGCGAAATTTGTTGTTAGTGAACTACTGGTAACAATGAAACCTCTTAACACTCAAGTTAAGGCTGATGAAATTGAGCAACAGCGGTAAAACATATTCCACACCCGATGTCACATCTATGATAAGGTATGTAGTCTAATCATTCATGGCGAGAGTTGCACAAATGTGGTTAGCACAACCTTAGTTGAAAAATTGGGTTTGATATTGTTTAGACACCCTAGGGCTTATAAATTGCAATGGTTGAGTAAGAGTAGAGAGGTGAGGGTGAGGGTGAATAAACGAGTGAGATTGATTTCTCAATTGGGAGTTATAGTGATAAGGTTGTACCTATGCAAGCGGGCCATATTTTGTTAGGAAGACCATGATAGTATGATAGGAAAGTTACACATGATGAGTATAGGAATCGATATAGCTTTGTCAAGGAATGGAGGTCTATTACTCTTACGCAATTAACACCTGCACAAGTTTATGAAGATCAGGTTAAATTGAGGAATGAAGATGAGAGAAGAGCAAGAGAGTCTGCGAAAAAGAGAGAAAATGGTGAGGTGGCTGAGATTGGGGAAAAGAAAGAGAGGCCACGTGAGAAGAGAGAAAATAGTAAGTTGGAAAGTAAGAGAGAAAATGGCGAGGTGGCTGAAAGGGGAAAATGAGAGAGCTGCCATAAGAGATTAGATAAAAAAAGTCAGTTGAGATGAGAGAAAAGTCGAAAGCAAACCTCTTCGTGAGAGGGAGTGAATTAAAAAAGGCTATGGTTGATAACAGACAAATGTTGTCGTTAGTATATAAGGAGTCCCTCCTCAATTTTGAGGAATCTCACATACTTCTCTCCAGTTTGGTTAAGTCTTTGTTGTAGGAGTTCGGAGATATGTTTCCAAAGGACATTCCAAGTGGACTACCACCAATTCGGGGTATTTAGCACCAAATTGACTTTATACCTAGGGCTGTCATTCCATACCAAACAGCCTACCAAGGCAATCCTGAGGAGATGAATGAGCTTTAAAAGCAAGTTGAGGAGTTGATGAGCAAAGGTTACGTAAGGGAGAGCATGAGCACACGTGTTGTACCTGTCCTATTGGTACCAAAGAAGGACGGGACTTGGATGATGTGTGTGGACTCTAGGGTTATCAACAATATCATGGTAAAATATCGTCACCCTATCCTTATGCTAGATGAGCTACATAGTGCTTGTATTTTTAGTAAAATTGATCTTAAAAGTGGGTACCATCAAATTCGTATGCGAGAGGGTGATGAATGGAAAACGCCATTTAAAACTAAATATGGATTATATGAATGGTTGGTTATGCCGGTGGTCTCACTAATGTACCAGCACTTTTATACGATTGATGAACCATGTGTTGCATGCTTTCATAAGTAAATTTGTTATAGTTTATTTTGATGACATTTTAATCTATAGCAAAACCCTTAAAGAACATTTGGAACGCTTAAGTTGTGTGCTTGTAGTGCTAAAGAAAGAACAATTGTATGCTAATTTTAAAAAGTGCACTTTCTGCATGAAGAATGTAGTCTTTCTTAAATTTGTGGTTGTGGCTAATGAAGTGGAAGTGGATGAGGAGAAAATTAAAGTTATAAAAGATTGGCCAACACCTACGAATATAACTGAAGTTAGGAGTTTCCATGGGCTGGCTAGTTTTTATAGGAGGTTTGTAAAGGATTTTAGTACAATCACTACCGCTCATTGAAATTGTTAAGAAGAATGTAGGTTTTCAATGGGGTGATGCACAAGAACGTGCATTTAATACTATCAAGGATATACTGTGTAAAACACCTATTTTGGCACTACCTAACTTTGACAAAACATTCGAGATTGAGTGTGATGTATCAGGTATATGTATTTAAACAGTATTGATACAAGATCGAAGGCATATAGCTTATTTCAATGAAAAGCTGAATGGGGCTGCTTTGAACTATCCTACATATGACAAGGAGTTGTACTCACTTGTTCGGGCACTGGAGACTTGGCAGCACTACTTGTGGCCTAAGGAGTTCGTGATATACACTGATCACGAGTCATTAAAGCACTTGCGGGGTCAAGGTAAGTTGAAAAAAAGACACACAAGGTGGATGGAGTTTAAACAAGGTAGGAAAAATGTGCTGGCGGATGGGTTGTCTCGAAGGTATGTGCTTCTAAATTATTTAAGTGCACATTTGCTTGGCTTTGAACACATTAAAGGCATGTATGTGAGTGATTATGATTTCTCTAGTGTTTATGAATTATGCAATAATGCGGCTATCGATAAATTTTATAAGCATGAGGGGTATTTGTTTAGGGAGAATAAGTTGTGTGTTCCGAACTATTCTATACGTGAATTGTTGGTAAAGGAAGCACACAGTGGGGGTTTAATGAGTTATTTTGGGGTACAAAAGACCTTAGACATGATAGAGGAACATTTCTATTGGCCTAAGATGAGAAGTGAGGTAGAACGCGTTTGTGGGAAATGCATAACTTGTAAACAAGCCAAGTCTAAAGTTTTGCCTCATGGTTTGTATACTCCTTTGCCTGTACCTAGTGACTATTGGGTGGATATTTCAATGGATTTTATGTTAGGTTTACTTAGGACAAAAAAGGGTCGGACTCAATTTTTGTTGTGGTGGATAAGTTTAGTAAAATGACATACTTTATACCATGTCACAAGACCGATGATGCCACCAATATTGCCAATTTATTTTTTAGAGAGATAGTACGCTTGTACGGGGTCCCCGGGAGCATAGTGTCGACCGAGATGTTAAGTTTTTTTGAGTCATTATTGGTAAGTTCTGTGGAATAAGTTAGGCACTAAATTGTTGTTTTCTACGACTTGTCATCCACAAACCCATGGGAAAATTGAAGTAGTAAATAGAACCATGACATAGTTGTTTCGTACGGTGATAAACAAGAATCTGAAAAGTTGGGAGGAGTGTTTACCTTTTATTGAATTTGCTTATAATAGAGTTGTACACTCTACTACTTCATTTTCTCCTTTTGAAGTTGTTTATGGGTTTAATTTACTAACACCCTTGGATTTGTTGACTTTGCCTGTAAATTAACGAGGTAGCTTGGATGGTAAGCAAAAAGCTAAATTGGTAAGGTCATTGCACGAGAAGGTCAATGCGCAAATTGAAGAGAAGAATAAGCTCGTTGCAATGAAAGTAAACAAAGGAAGAATGCGCATGACATTTGAACCAGGATATTGGGTTTTGGTGCATTTTAGGAAAGACCGCTTTTCGGATCAGAGGAAGTCTAAGCTGCAACCGCGTGGAGATAGCCCATTCGAAGTCATCGAGAGGATTAACGATAATGCCTACAAAGTGGACCTCCCAGGTGAGTATAATGTTTCAGCTACATTTAATGTTGCTGATCTGTCTCTGTTTGATGCATGTGCCGATTCAAGGATGAATCCTTTCGAAAAGGGAGGGGATGATATGATTCAAGGTGTCGTTGAAGCGATGACAAGCCCAGGGAAAGATCCATTGATAGTTGACGAAGGATCGATGACTCGAGCAATGGCAAAACAAGTGAAAGAGGCAATGTGATTACTTGTTCAAGCAACGATGGATGATGTCATGTTCTACACAAAAAAGAGGCAAGCTTCATGTTGGGGTCGAGGCCGGAAATAGCTTGGATCAATGTATTAGAGGCAGGAGAAGACGGAGTTTAGCCAGAAGAACCATGCGGCCACAAGCAATAATACCATGCAGCCACATGGTATAAAACTGGATGAAATTTTTTCCTTTATCGTGTTTTTCCATTAATTTGCTAGAATCCTATTATCTTGAACTCCATTATTTTAGGCAAGTTAATTCCGTTTTTTACCTAGTTTCTAGGGTTTGGTATAAATACCCTAAACTTTTATTGTATTAGGACTTTTTGACAATTTTGAATTGAAAGGCTATTGTTTTCATTGTTCTTCCATTGAACAACTACCGAACTTATCAAGATCTGAATCCTGTGACGTTCAAACATCGGATTATTGGGTTCTTCATCTTGTAATCAGGGGTTCAACGTATCTCTGTTATCGTTGGGTTTTTTGGTTCATTTTGTTGGGTCCAAATCCAAAATTGGATTTAAATGGGGTTATTGGGTTCCGCATCAATCTCGTTGTAGGTTTCGTAGTCATCGTTACTACGGAGTACACATCACGTTCTTTTTCCTTTATTCCAGTTATTATCGGTGCTGTCGTTATAGTTTCCTTGACGGCTATTTTGATAGGTTCCTCCCTTGTTCTGAGAGTAATGCTCTTCCTCATTTGAGTTTGAGCTGGGCCTGTGAGGTCTGTTTCCACCTCCAACAAATTGACCGCTTCCCCAAGGTTGATCCTTTCTCGATTCCGATTTATAGTCACTTAGACATTTGGCAGCTCCTATGGTCGTGCTCAAATCAATAACTTTCTGTCTCTGAAGCTCCGTGCATGTCCACTATTTCAACCATTCCATGAAAGTGAATAGCTTATCCTTTTATGACATATCTCGAATGTTCAGCATATGTCCTGAAAAAATTTTCACGTACTCCCTGATTAAGCTCGTATGTTTCCCAACGTGCCTCATATTCGACATTCTCTGGAAAAAAGTGAGACCTGATCACTTTCTTGAGAAGATCCTAAGAATCTATTCGGACACTATTGGTCTCAATATGAGCATACTTTGTCCGCTACCATAACTTTGCATCCCCACCAAGATATATTGTAGTTGTTGTAACCTTTCTCGCTTCGTCTTAGATCGAAGCCGCAAGAAAGTATTATTCTATATCGAACAAGAAGTTCTCATCTGGACCTGAATCTATTTTTTATTAGGTAAGATGAAAACATAACTTCTTTAGTATCGCGTGCCTCTCCGTAGGTACACGGTTCTGGAATTCCGAGCTTATGCACATGCTCTTGTTAGGGATGACAACGGGACGGATATGAGATGGGTTGGCCATTCCCACTCTCGTCCATCAGTTATTTTTGTTACCTTACCCAATTCTCATACCCGATTAAAGAGGGACGGGGCGGGACGGGGCGGGGTGGGTCTCTCGCCCCATTTATTTTTAATTTTTAATTTAATTTATTTTTTACTTTCAACTTTTTTATGTCTTTAGTTAGTAAATATGATTACTTTTTACCAATTTATTAAAAACAATTTATATTCTATTTAAAAATGATGATAAATCTATTATTTTTGTTTAATAAAAATTTTAAATTTGAAATTAATTTTAAACGGGGAAGGTAGCGGAGCAGGGACTATGTTTTCTGTAACCGTCCCATACCCGCTTCGGGGCAGTGACCCTCGTCCCGTCCCCATCCCGTTTACTTGGTTAGGCAGGTAATCTCCACCCCATTCGTGGCAAGACCCCACGGGTATCGAGTTAAACAATTTTTTTTGCAATCCTTAGATCCTATACGTGGCTTGCACATTGTCAACCGCGCGTTGAAGCACTAGCTATTGAGCTTTCAACGCTTTCATTTCGTCATGTAGATCTGGTATGATAGCGGCATCTTTAGTCATTCCTGCGTTAATTTCCGTCTTTGCCACCTCGACCTTTTCCTCGAGGCCCTCCACGGCATAACAAAACCTAGTGGTTGTCACCTACGACAACACCTCGATTTGCAACACACGTCCAAACGTTGCCGTATGCCTATGACAACGTTTTGTTGTAGTGCATTAAGCGCATCTACGCGCTGTTTCGTATTCCTTTTTTGAACATCTACTACCTATGTGGTGTTCGAGGAATTCAAATCCATAGCTTTCTTATCGAGGGTCTTGAGCTACAGCTCTGATACCAACTTTCACGGGATACTTTTCTTCTTAACATAGAAAGGGACACCGTACGACAGTAATATGGTCCGCTAGACTACCTTCCGCCTTCTCTCATCGTTTCAAGATGAAAGAAAATTTCATTACAATTTGTAGAAAGTTTGCAACATGAAATTGAGATGCATTGAATGTAAATTGATCATTGATTATTTGAAAGCTAGAAATTACAATTGATTGAAAGCAGGAAATTACAATGATTAGTGTAGAGGGCGAACACTAGAAAGTTTGAAAGATTAATACCCCATATAATAGTATTCGAAACAAAAACTCAAGTGACATGAATAGACATTTAATATAATCATACTAAACTTTTCTAATTTCTAGTTATTTTACAATTTAAATAAACTATTACAATGAAAAAGAAATTACAACTCAAACTTGAACTAATACTTACAATGTATGGTCAAAGTTGGGCAAAATGCGACTGCGATAGAGTCAAAGGACTTAAGTAAAACTGCGGTCCTTAACACATGGGGTGGGGTTCGCAACATAATCCCTATGTACATATATTATGTACACTTAACATTTTTCTTCTCAATATATCCACCGATCTTCAAAAACTCTTTTTTTTTTTAAAATATTTTACACGTAAATTCAAAAAAATTCTTAGTTTTACCGGTATATTCTCTTAAAAATTCACTATTCCAGAATTTTCTAAGAAACTCTTTTTAATGAACATTAAACAAGACTTTAAATTGATGATTTTTGACTATCCTTCAAATTTTATGCTTAATAAAATAATTATTTTCAATCAATCTATTTTATTTAAAACTAACTTGTAAATAAAAATACAATAACTAAACAATTTATTCATAAGCAAAAAATTTATTTTAAAACGCCCTTCTTGCTTTAATTTTCAATGAGTTTGATAATGCGTCGTTCCTTTCAGCTCACTTCCTCCTATCTATTCATCTAATTTTTTTTATATGAATATTAGACACCTCTCTTGTTTATAAAGTAATATATTACTATTAAGACAAACATTCATTTATAAAATATAAATAGTAATTTATAAGCAAAAAAAATTGCTTATATTTAAAAATATATTATATGTACAAACTTGACTTATAACTTTAAAAAAAATACTTATTAGTAAAAAAAAAAAAAAAAACTTATCACTCAGAATTTTAATTATAAGTAAATTTTTCAATTTTAAGTTAATATTAAATTATAATTACTTATATATATATATAATATTATTTAGGATTAAAAAATTCATAAAGAAGCTAGAAACTGAAAATTAGGATTTTCTTTAGATTATATTTTAATTACATGAAATCTTTGTAACATTAATACATTATCATGTTTATTTCTCAAACTTTTTAATCACATTCTTATTCTCAAATTAACATAAATTATTTATGTTTATGCTCTCTTTAAAATTTTCTTTAAAATAGAGTAAAAAACACATTTGTCCATTGTATTCTTGAATAATAAAAAAATGTTAAAAACGTGCGATTAAATATTTGACTCTAAGTTTAGAGCACATTAATAATATTTTTAGACGAAAAGTGTGATTAAGGATAAGATTTTTTGATCAATGAAATGTTAAAAATTATTATGATGAATAACAACTTTAAGGGCATAATGAATAAAAGCTAATGACTTTTAGTGTAATTAAAATATTATGTTAATATAACTACCCCTTCCTTTTATGTTGAAAATAATTTAATGATTTTACCATTTAGAAATAAGGACTTGAACTCCAGATTTTTCAAATTGAGGACGTAATTTCAAATTTTCAAATTCGAGACGTGTGGGGACTAATTTCCTCTTATATTATTATCTATTTTTTCAAACACGGGATAGACAACTATCTTAAATTGCAATTATAAAAATATTATATTTATTCCGTTGATTACTTTTGATTTAATAATTTGTTCACCAGTATTAGTTATTTTCACTCAATTAAAGTTTTACGAACGGAACAAATAAACTTAGAGGGTGTTTAGTATAGATTAAAATAAGATTTTTAGTAGAGTGTGATGTAAGTTTTTGAAATGTGTGGTTGAAAAGTTGTTGGATGATTAATATTGAATGTTTGACTTTGACTTGAAACATAAGCTTAGTTAGTTTAAATATTTTGAAAAAATATTTTTTTATTAGACCTTCAGGAAAAACTTGATTATGTTATTGTTATGAACCAATCAAGATATCATAATTGCTCTAATATCACTTGTTATAGAAACTAGAATGTTTTTATACCAGTTTGTTGTCAGAAAATAAGAGATTAAATGTAACACGAAGTAATTGATCACAATAACACTAGATTAAAATATTTTTTAGAGAATAGAGATTTTATTATAATATGAAGAAAGAATACAAAAAAATGTGTTTTGATTTGTCTAACATTCTCTAAAATACAATGAAGAGCTAAATATAATAAAGCGCTTAGGGGTGGGCAAAACCCGACCGAACCCGCCAAAAGTCACCCAAACCGAACTAACCCAACCGGTAACCGAACGAACCCAACCGGTTTGGATCGATTTTTTTGTTGTTTTTACACGGGTTGGGTGGGTTGGCTATGTATGCGGGTTAGATTATAGGTTAACTCATGAAAATCGAATAAATTCGTACAATCCAACCCGCCTACTTAAAAAAAAAAAAAGAAATAAAATAAAATGCCTAAAAAGTAAAAATAAGCTAAAAAGTATTAGTTGATAGTGTAGCTGTAAATACCTTGGTGCATTTTATAGAAGGAGCTTACTGTCCTTCCTACAATAAATGTAGTATAAATTTTTCATGTTATGTTAATGCACCTTATTCTTTGTAGGTTTAGCTAATGAGGATTGAACAAGGTAATAGATAATTTTATTTATTTACTTACTATTTAATCTTGTCTATCTGAATTTAGTATAATAGAAGATTGGAAAACTTTAATTTTTGTTGACAAGTCGTTTCAAATCGACCAACCCAACCCGACCGATATTTGATTGGGTTGGGTTTCAACCTTTACACGGGTTGGATTGAGTTACGTTAAATTTTGATTAAACCGATCATGTTAGATTGAGTTTGGGTTAAAGCAAAAATCAACCCAACCCAACCCATCCCTAATAGTCATAGGCGCCAGGTTAGGCACCAAGAGCTATACATTAATACAGCAAGTCGGCACTATGGTGGTCATTCGAGGGGCAAGTCAAAATCCAACTTCAAGTTTTGTAATTATTGCAAGAAAAATAGGCATTGGTAAACGATTGTTATAAGTTGCAGAATAAATTAAAGTCAACTACAATTCAACAATCAAACGTCAGGGGAATCAAGTATTGCATAAAATCCCAGCAATTGATTGAGAGCTTCTACTTATGTCTGACTACAACTCTAAACTTGATGAGGCTTGGATTTTGGATACAACTTGCAATTTTCATATGTCACCCAATCAAGAATTATCTTCAACACATAAAGAAGTTTCAAAAGGTATTGTGATGATCGATAATAACACGCCTTATCAAATAATTGGTATTGGTCGAGTCAGAATACAGATATTTGATGGGACGATTAGAACACTTGATACAATGAACACATTCCAAAACTGAAATAAAATCTTATCCCCTTAAATACTTTCGACTCAAAATTGTACAAGTACACTGTTGAAGGAGAATTTCTGAAAGTTATTAAAGGAGCCTGTGTTGTGTTGCTGATGGGACATAGAAAATTCCATTTATATATGTTGCAGGGTTATACAGATTTTTCGAGTAATTAACATAATTTAAGAACTCGGGTGGATTTAGAGTTGACTTATGTACCGTTGGAGTCTAATTTATGGTTTTCGTTTAAGAATACATCTCAATTGAATTTTGAAGATATGGATAAAATCCGTCTTTTCATCATTATCGACAGTGTCATCGTATTCAATTGCTAGAAATAGATCCATTTTTTGTATTTTTCATTGAAGACTTCAAATTATTTCTTGCAGTGGAATTTGTCTTTAGGTAGGGAGTTTTTGAAATTTTGTTCATTGCAGTGAAATTCGCATCAAGGTGGAGATTGTTAGAATTTGTGTGTGACTCGAATTCTTTGTTTAAAATAATTGATAATTCTAATCAAAGTAAACCTTAAGAAAAATCATATTTGGTATGCTATTGTGAAATCTTATTCAAGTTTACTTGGTGAATTCTAATTGAAGTTTTACTTGGAAGCTCGTTGGGAGTAAGAATTTGTATTGGATTTGAAGATGGACTCCTAGGTGACGGGTCGCAAGGCCTAGGCGCCACTAGATTAAAGCTAGAACAATGTGCCAGTGCTGCATCAGCATAGCAAACATCGAGTAGGGTTGACTATTGTAATTTTGTCAGTTGCAAGGGAAAATGTTGAAAAGAAAAAATAAAAATAGTTCTAATTTATTGGCAAGATATGTCAGCTCAAGTTCGAGCAATCGTGAGAATATGTTGAGGAATATAGGCATATGTTTGGCCTCCTTTTTTTCAAAACTCATTTTGTTTCATCTTGTTGTCTCCTTGGTTGTCCCTTCATTAATGTTTGGACATCTATAATTTTGAAGCGTGAAAAAATTTATGAGTTCGAGAAATCTTTTGATTTTTTACATGCTCAATTATGTTTCCCTAATTTTTTGACAACTTAAAATTGAATGGAGATGTCAAAATATTAGTGAAGGACAATTAATGAGACGGTGAAATTAGGACGTTAGATCTCCACTCAAGGATGAGTTCATAAAGAATCAATTTCATGATCATGCACTAGAGGAAAATTGTCTTTTTTATGGGTGAGGGGATGTTAAGAGGTCACTGATTTTGATTTACTCTAATTAAAAAATTACTTAAAAGTACCAAAACTCTCAATTGTTTTTCAATTAAGTGGTTAATATTTTAGTCCAAAATGTGACTAATGAACATTAGGGGACCAGTTGGCGGCAAAAGTTAGGTGCTTTCTTAATCAAATAAAATAATATAATATGCTTATCTGTTTAAGATAATATTTCATTTTGCAACATTGAGTATAATCAAACACCTCCTATACACGATCTCCGAAATGAAAAAAGCTTAACTGAAACGGTCCTATATATACACATATTATGAATGTCCGTTTTATTAAACTAAGATATATCATATATTGAGTCACGCAAATCGCAACACTTGAACGTCTATAATGGTGGGAGGAAAAAACAAAGTGAATGTGCAGCATCAAACGTCATTACTTGAGTGACTTCAAGTTCGAGATATGCCGATTTGAATGGACAATCATATCATTCATGCATTTAAAATCGTCCTACCGAAGCTTCTCTCTGAATTAGGAGGCTAGATTTTCTTAGCTGATATAGCCAATTTGATGGATGAATAAGTTGATTTTAAGTTATTTTACCAGTTTTGTATTTCCTTTTATTTACCTATAACATGAGCAAACTTCGGAGAAATTCCCATTTTTGTTGCACCAAATCAGACTCAGCCCCTGTTTGATACAAATTTTAATCTAAATCAAATCAACAATGAATTTTAACGACATATTTCATTAGACCCATAACTTTTTAATTACACATTTCATCAATTTTTATCAAAATATATAAAAATCTGATTTTAATTCCTGTCAAACAAGGGTACAATGATGTTATGCACGTCTACGCGGTAATGAAACCATTATCATATTGTCCAATAAAGTTAATTAATTCATTGAGTAGAGAAATGTAACCCAAAGTTAAGCACTAAGAATGTGGATTTGGTCGAAGGTTGACTAATTTGAACATTACGCTTGTGGGCATTTTTGGTCTATATCACAATTTTATTCGTCTTAGTGTTACTTTTCTTCGTGTAGAATGGAATACAGCGTCAATGGGGTTGCCAATCTAAATTTCCATTTCTACACCAAAGTTTCTATTCGCACTAAAATTCTTTGTCTGATCATCATAATATCTAAAAATCAACAATATCCAAATTAAAATATATTGACTAGTGTGACACATTTGTTACGCTACAATTTGGCTGAAGGTACCCCATAAACTTGTGACCGAAAACTAAACCAACCATAGGGAAAGCTTTTAAGAGTCCAATACAGGAAAGTAAACTAAAAGTAGAGCCCCATTAACAGTAACAGAAGCACCTTAAAATAAATACCAGATTAGTGATCTTCAGGATCTCTGGTTTGACTGGTGCCATTGTGAAGAAGAGCCGGGCATTTGCCTTCCTGATGCATTCTGTCTCACAGGGGGTCTGTTTGCCCTATGATAACTTGACCTCGACCTCGACCTCGACCCTGACCCCGACCTTGAACTCCACCTTGTTGGAGTGTATCTCCTGAGATAAGTTGACCTCGAATTTGCCGGGCCATTTCCTTCATTATAACTTGATCTTGAACTTGGGGGAACATTTCCCCTATGATGATTTGATCTAGACCTTGAACCTGTTGAGCCGTTTCCACTGGGATCTCTTGACCTTATATTCATCCGTCTCCTGTCACTTACTCTGTCATTACTAGTTGCAGTGCCAGAATCTGTCACTTCTATCTCAGGATAAGCTAGATATTCAAGGAATGAGACAGGGAACTCAATCTCTAGATCAGTAAATATATTGTCGTCTTCACTCTGTTCATCCTCGTCATCCGACAGTCCACTCGGGATGTCAAAAAGATTCCAATCACTCCCCAGATCATCTTCATCCCATTCATCCCAGCTAGGCAATTCGTCCAAGTCACCCCAGTCATAATCAAAATCTGGCTGGTATGCACTAAGTGCATCCTCAAGGTCCCTTAGTTGCTCTAACATCATCCATTCAGATTGCCGCTGGGTGTTGGCCTCTGATGGCCGAACAGAGGGATGCTCAAGCCTGGCATGCTTCCTTAGCTCAGAATAATTTCCACTGAAGTTACAATTTTCTGAAGAACAGCTCCTCAGTTTGGAGTTCATTAACCTCCGTGCAGGCTCTATAGCAAGCAATCCAGTGATCTGTCCCCGGCAAAGGGGGCAGATAAAAACAGGTTGCTGTCCCTTAGGGGAATTTATTGACCTAGATAACGGTTGTTCCACTCTGTGTCTGCGTGGTGCTGCCCTTGGTGCTGAGACATCTTCTAGTGGACTGTCCACTAGTGGAGTTGGTGATGATGCACTAGATGACTTGCGAAACTGATCAAAGCAATTTGAATGTCGAGAACTTGTGTCACGCATGTATGGTCGACAGCCTTCATCATGGGAGGAACATAGTAATAGGACAGCATTGTGTGGATGCTCCATACAAATGGGGCATCTTGCTTCTTCCCATTCCGCTTCATCACCAACACGAGGCAAATATCTTCCTGACTTGGTAGGATCAGAAATCTTCAAGCTGCCAGCACAAGGAGATACCCTAGACCGGTCAAAAGATGAGGAATTCACCCTTCTATCTTTCGGCATTTGAGATATTTACAAAATCAATGCGCCAAGACTGCTTCCATATATCCAATCACAATTTCATGATGATGTTAGTTATCATATATTCAACGGTACATGTACAAGTTAACAATAATAGATTTTATCCCAATTCAGTACTTAAAAAAACCTACGTCAGTTCATATGAAAAATCAATTTTCTTGTATTAAAATCCAGTTCATCGACTCCTGATCATTCTGATTACAACAATTCTCTCTCATGATTTTAAACACAATACAGAAAAGAAGGCGAGGCATTAAGAGAATTTGTGAGATTTTGATTATATTCTTGAACAGTTAATCATTAATTATTTTATTATATTTTTCTACACAACCCGAGGGGTAACTTTTAAAATGGCTTAGTCAAAAGGTCATAATTCCTTTTTGACTTTTTCACAAGTGAATAACTTCAAAATGGCCTAATGGTGTTTAAAAGACAAAAATACCCTTAAGTGAATAATATAATTACAAAATATGATATTGTTAAAAAGACAACACTGCCCTTTTAGTTAACAAATAAAAACCAAACACTCCCTACATAACATTACAAAATCAGCTCAAATACAGATAAAAATTCTCTCATCTTCTACACTCTGAAAATCTCAAAAATATCCATAGCTGAAGAAAAAAAAATTCTCGGTCAATTACTTCAAATCAGTAAGTACATTTACATATGTTTAATTTCGTTTTCGTTAAATATGTGTATGTTTTTTACTTGATAAATTAAGATTCGACATATGAGTTGATAGATAAAATTTTTTAGCAGATGTATATAATTTATTTTAAGCATAATGGGAAAAGAATTCATCTGCATAACTTTTTGATTGGTTTGCCTTAACGGCTGTTACGAAAAACAACGAAAAGGTCCAAAAAAATGGATGTTAACAACCTAAAAATCGACTAACAAAACAGCTAAAAATCGGCTGTTAACAGCCTAACAGCAACAACCCAAAAATGGGCTGTCAACAGCCCATTTTTGGGCTGTTAACAGCCTATTTTTAGGCTGTCAACAGCCTAAAATATTGGTTATATTTTAGGCTGTTAACAACCTAAAAAATCAGCTGTTAACATGCAATAATTGGGAATGTTAGACTGTTAGGTGCTGTTTTGTTTTTTAATAAGTTTCTATTTAAAATATTTACAAATTCGATTTTGTCATGCCACACAGATATAAGGATTATACTCCCGATTTGTTATTTTGGTGATTTTGAGTTGGATGAAAATAATCGATGGACATGGAAATGGACAAGTGACGAACAACGTAATATGCCAACACATATAACAGAGACTACATCGTACGACGAACTGTACCATGATATACAGAATAAGCTGAACGTCGATTTATCTCTATACAATATGGTACTGAGATATCAATTCCAAGAGCATTTGCCATTTTCAATTCCACCTGCAAAGGTTACATCTGATATTACGTGAGTTATCTGTATGATTTGAACAAAACGCAAATGACACCAATTTGCGTGACTTTAGTGATGAAGGACGACTTAGAAGGTAGAAATGAACATTCGGATGGAGCTGATGACAATGCAAATAATTTTTGGGATACGGTGGAGATAGCTCGCGATGATGACACTAATATTTTCGAGACAGTTGTTCATCATCATGACATCACTAAGACGCACATAATTCAATCGGTAGTTCAGGACAGCGAGAATGTAAATGAATTTACAAATGAGGATTTAATTGCTTTATCCCGTCAGAAATATGAGTGGGGTGGGAGCTCAGGGGCCGGAACGAGCGGACCTTCATCTAATTCTTCACGTGTGGTTCCCGATGAAGAAGATTTGTATGTTGAGCAACTGTTTGAAACGAAGAAAGCTTTACAGGAAGTTGTGCACCTCCTGGCATTGAAATTCAATTTTGAGTTCAAGGTAAAGAAATCAAACAAATCATTGTTGACACTTGTTTGCGTTGACGACAATTGCCGTTGGCGGTTGCGAGGGACTAAGATGGATACGAATGAGAATTTTGTAGTTCGCAAGTATATACGGGAACATACTTGTGAGTTGGGGATTCGTCAAAACGATCACAGACAAGCTCGATCATGGTTTATTGGACGACAGATAATGCACAAGTATCAGAACCTACAGACGATTTATAGACCTTCAGATATCATTAACGACGTTCGACGAGAGTACGGAGTGGTCATGAGCTACCGAAGGCCTTGAAGGCCAAAGAATGTGCGTTGGAGAATTTATTGGGCTCGACCGAAGAGAGTTATGCTAAATTGGCCAGATATTATCATAATTTGGGGACAACTAATCACGGTTCCACTTTTTTCATTGAGACGGAGGGCCAGAATTGTTTAAAGTATTTATTCATGGCTCTTGGACAATGCATTAGAGGATTTACAAATGCGATGCGACCGGTAATTATAGTCGACGGTACAACTCTGAAATCGAAATATAGGGGTACGTTGATTATTGCTACATGTCAAGATCCCAACATCCAGATTTACCCACTTGCATTCGGCATAGTCGACAGCGAGAATGATCGGTCAATGAGTTGGTTCTTTACGAAGCTCAGGGAAGTGATCGGGGAAGTCCCTCATCTTGCCTTCGTAACTGATCGGGGTCAGTCTCTAATAAATGTTATCGCTGATGTTTTCCCCGAGGCACATCATGGGTACTGCATGTACCATATACAAGGTAATCTGAAGACTAGATACCGGGGCCAAGGTATCGTTTCATTGTTCAGGAGGGCGGCCGAATCTTACAGTGTCGAGGAATGTAATAAGTGGTTGGTCGAGATAGGAAATAAGTCGATATCGGCATGAGATTATCTTACAAAGATGGGGATAGAACATTGGGCGCGATCACATTTTCCAACACGTCGGTACAATTTGATGACGTCAAATAACGTGGAGTCTATGAATTCACTGTTTAAGAAGGATCGAGAGTTGCCAATTCTCGCATTGATTGAGAATATTCGTACGAAACTGCAGCAGTGGTTTCACGAACGACGTGTTGAATCGCAGAACTGCTCGACTTGGCTAGCCCCGGCTCAAGAGGAAAAATTATTCAAGGTCGCACAGGTTGCGAAGAGGTTGAATGTGGAACCACTGGATGAGTCGCGCTTCTCTGTACAAGATGCACGTCAGCTGGTATACATTGTGGACCTGAATGAACACACATGCACTTGTGCTCGATTTCAGTTGGAGAGTTTTCCATGTACACGGCTGAGTATTGGAGAACTGCATATGCTGAGACTATATTTCCTTTACCGAACGAATCTGATTGGGAAGTTTCTGACCATATTTTCCCACTTAATAGTTTGTCGCCACCGATAACTGAACCGCGTGGCCCTGGACGTCCACGAACTTCTAGAATACCATCTACTGGAGAGTTTTCTCAACCGCGTCGGTGCGACAGATGTAGAGCTGTCGGTCATACTCATCAAAATTGTACGAGTCAAATTACCCTAGATAACAATTAGTCAAATATGTAATGGTATTGTTGCTAAATTATTTAATTATTTAACCATAATTTGCTAATTTGATTAAGTGTACAATAGTAACAGTTAAGTGCACAATATTTAATTATATAATTAAGTATACAAAAGTACAGTTATTTTTACATACATAAACGAGTTACTCAATTCAATTCAACGTACTATATTTTTACAATATTTACAAGTATTAAATAAATGAATCAACAATTAAATGTATAACGTTTACGGATCACACTCGAATTCGTATAAATCGCACGCTAATTTATTCCTCCAAATTTGTATCCATGCTTGGTTGATTCCATCGACCTTATGTCCTATACTCAAAAACTCGATGTACTTTATTGCAAAAATACCGCAATCACCCATACAATTGAAGAATAATGTTAGTGCGAAAACGTGTTAGATAAAAAACTAAGTTTGAAAGTACAAAACAAAATATAAATACTTACGATTTCGATTGTCTCGCCGTCGTCTGGTCCCGCACGATGGCTAGCCTGTCATTAACAATAACACCTGCTCGGGCGGCCATCAACGGTACGATCACAGCAAGCGGCTCCATCACCCCCTCCGTCACCCCGTCTCATGCCTATTATATCGCCTCGGAGGGCTGCAATCTCATCCTGAAGTTCTCGGCGCATCTCGTCCATCTGACCCCTAAACTCTTGGCGCATCTCGTCCATCTAACCCGCTATAAATACTGTCAGGCGATCGTACAGATCAGTGGACGGTGGAGAAGGTGATGCCCACGGCGGCGGTGATGCCCTCGATGGCGGTGATGCCCACGAGGGCGATGAGGCCCCTTGCGGTGGGGGCGGTGAAATCCTAGGAGGTGAAGCCCTCTGCGGCGGTGGCGGCGGTAAAGTCCTCGGCACCGGGGGCGGTGATGCCCTCTGCGGTGGCGGCGACGGTGAAGCCCTCGGCACCGGCGGCGGTGAAGCAGTTGGACCGCCCCCTACACGGATTGGAACATAAAAAATTATTGTATTTAATGAAAATTCGATTAACACATGCAAATCGATTATATTCAATTCACGTACCTCATTTCGAGCGACTTCATCATGCGGAGCGGCCAATTCACGCACATATCCACGTCCCTCATCCTTCATCGACGGCATCAACTGCGTTATGACTCGAATCTGGCATAACAACATTTGTTAATGATCACATTATCATATTTTTGAACTACACACAACATAAATTGCAAATGTATTATCTAACCTGAGGGTCGTCGAGGAGAGCTGATAGCTTTTTGCTAGTCGGACATCCCTCTGCTCGCCAATGATGTATCCGAGGGCAGCGTGTCTCCCCTCGCTTCGCAAACTGGGTACCTAGGAGGGGGACCGTCTCGTACGCCCAGATCTGCAACACATACAATTATTATATTCATATTTATTGTAAACAATATTATAATAAAGTATGTCAAACATTTACCTGCACGGCAAGGGGTAATCCGTATGTATCGTATTTACGCATGGTCCCCTTCGGCCTCGAGTGTGATCTGGTGAATACGTGCACCGTGTCCTCAAAACATCTCCGGCCCCACGGATATGTGTTGAACACATCAAGATCGTCAACGATCTGCAGATGGAATAGGTCAATCCCAGTCCTCCGATGGTGACATCGCAACACGCTCTCAAGGATGTAGACCAGGCCGAGCTTCAGTCTATCCAACATATCGTCACACCTCGTGATCACGTCCATCAGAGCCGACAGCAGCACCGTCCCATGTCCCTCAAAGTAAGTGTCGTGCAATCTGCCTCTCTGAGTATTAGTACGAGCTGCATCATCACACGTAATATCCAGTCCTGTGATGAGAGCAAAATCAAACATGGAACAACTCGCAACCTTGCCCCCAAGGTCGAAGTGGAGGGCATCGCCGTCGACTGGACTAAGCAACCGACACAGTAGTGCATCGAGGATCTGCCCGGAGAACTGTACATCTCTCAACTCGTACAGGGGCCAGAGAAATGAACGTCGAAGCATATCTGCATGATGCTCATCAAGCAGCTCCAACACGGCAGTGTAACTGCCAAAGTTACCGTTCCAGGTAGCCTTGCCCGGAATCTGTCTCAACGTCAAGTCCAAGTGATACTCCATACTGCAAAATTTAAAAAAAAAATTAACTATCAGCACTTCGAACATAAGATAATGAAATACAGTATAATCGCATAACAATTACAATTATTTATTTCGTTATACTATTAATGATCATATTAAAATTATAATTATAATTATAAATATAAATTTTATTTAAATTTATTACATTATCAACAAAAATTAAAGGAAAAAATAAGAAGTAACTAATTTGTTAAAATATAATATTTAACAGTTACAATTATTTATTTAATTATATTATTAATTATCAAATTAAAATTACTTATTTAATTATAAAATTTTTAATCGGCTTCGTAAAATATTTAATTCTATAAATATCTATAAAAAAGAATATTTCAATTTAATAATTATCAATTTCAATTTATTTATTTAATTATATAAAAAAAATTCGAACAAAAAGATATTATTAAAATTAAATAAGGAATATAAATATTATTTAATTAAATTTGAAAAATTCAAACAAAAGGAAATTATTAAAATTAAATAAATAATATAAATTTTATTTAATTAAATTTGAAGAAATTAAAGTTTTTTTACAATGAATATTTAATTAAAGAATCTTCAATTTAAAAATTAAAAGGAAAAAAAGAATTTACCGATTCGTTAAAAAATAATATGTTATTTTAGTAATTATCAATTTCAAATTCTTATATATATATATATATATATATATATATATATATATATATATATATAATTATTGTTAATAAATAATATAAAATTATTTATTAACAATTACAATTATTAATTTCATTATATTATTAATTATCATATTAAAATTAAAATTAATAATATAAATTTTATTATATTATCAAATTAAAATTAAAATTAATTGTTTAACTATATAAATATTTTTAATTATACAAAATCTATTATAATATACATTTATTAAATTATATATATAAAAAAATTAAGCGGGCCGACTTTAACAGCCGGCCCACTTCGTTGGGGGCCCAATTGGCCTATATTGAAACCGACGGTCGATTAACCGTCGGTCTACAACTGAACCAGCGGTTAACCATCGGTCTACTAATTAACCGGCGGTCACCCAAAAATAGCTGTTAACCGCCGGTCCAAAACTGAACCGACGGTTAACAGCCGGTTCATATAAAATAGCTGTTAACCGCCGGTCCAAAACTGAACCGGCGGTTAACAGCCGGTTCATATAAATCTGAACCGGCTGTTAACCGTCGGTTCAGTTTTGGACCGGCGATCAACCAAAATGGCTGTTTACGTGCAGAATCGTCGGAAAATGGCTGAAAATTGCCATTTCTGGCGATTTCAAGCTCCAAAAATTCCATAAACACTCAAAAAAATTCCCTTATAGCCTAGATCTACGCATACATTCCATAATCACACAAAAAAATTCCAACTTTATGTGTATATATACGAGGATACACGTTTTGAAAAAAAAAAAAAACTAACATTTGTTCTGCGTGGGTCATCTTTGTCGATGGGTGGCCAGATCTTTCTTTGTAAGTGGTCGATTTTTGTGAATAATGGTCGGTTTTGGGAAATATTTGGACGGTTTTCACGTGGTTAGATTTTTTCTTCTCCTTCCAATCAGGGTATTTTTGCCTTTTACCTTATAACTTGTTAATTTTGGGGGGTTTTTTTTTTTTTTTTATGTTATTTATTGGTCGGAATTTTGGCCTTTGCAACAGGCCATTCACACGTATATCCTCCACAACCCGATCAGGCAAGTTTATAGATTTTAACAGTTCAAGCCCAATAATTTTTGAAGATCTTTAACCTACACTACATATATTATGATTATTGCTTTCATCTAACAATTGAAAAAACCAAGCACAACCACATCGGACAACCAATCAAAATCTTAACTTATCAGAAAACAACCACAACATACCTCCAAAAACTAAATCTAAAAAGGTAAAACATAAAAAATTAGCAAAATTCATCCCTATTTATCACCAAAAGAAAAAATCTTATATCGCCCAAGTTACGAATTTCCACCATAATTAATCATCAGAAGCCCAAGAAACGAGCTAAACAACCTCCAACAGGCAAAATTTTAATCAAAGCATAATTTCCATACAACAATATTTTGAAACTATTGGAATTATACGGACCTGAGACCCGATCCGTTTCAGTGGAAGCGGGGCAAGAGATTTTGAATTGGAAGATTGCGTAGGTGAAGAGAATTTTCCCAAGAGTGAGCTGGAGCCTGGAGCAAAATGAAGAGAGGCAGACGTGATGGCTATTTAGGGGGTTCTATTGGGATTTTGAATACTTTGATGGACCTTTTCAAAGGGACAGCTTGGGTAGATTTCGTGAATTTTTGTATAGAGATTTGTATGAAAATTTTTGTGTAGACATTTGTATGAAATTAGTAGATTCTTTTGTAAGCTTATATAATTTTATTTTAAAATTTTTAGAAACTTTTGTAAAATTCGATTTTTTTTTTGAAAATTTTCATTTATGATAGAATTTATGTGGATCTAGTATATTATGAAATTATCACATACGAGGTGCTGATTTTCACAATTTTCCTTATCCTTCATTTTTCGCCCATATAATAAAAGAATATTTTAAAAAGAATAAAAAATTAAAATCTTAATAAAATAAATAATAATTATTATAAATATTAAAAATAAATTTAATATTGAGTACTATTAATATAATATACATTTAAAGAATAGATAAAAAAAAATATATATTTAAATTTAATTATAAATTAGCTTTTATAAAACTCTATAATTTATTTTAAAATTAATATTTTTTCAAAAATTGAAAAAAAGAAAAAAAAAAGGTTATAAAATACAATTTAACTTTTCATAGAAAATAGAAATAAACAATAAGAGAAAAATATCTATTAATATAATCAATAGAAAAATTAAATTTTAATTGTAACTCTAATGTTCGTAGAAGAGAAAAAAAGAGAAATATTGATAAAAAAATGTATTAAATTTTTTTTTTTTTGTTCTTGTGAAAGTCTACCAAAATCTTGTGATTAATGAATGAAAGACAAATTTTGAGATTTTATTTTAGTACTTTTTGCTTAAAAGTTAATACCAATATACCATAGAGACTTTTATAAAAGTTTCTAAAAATCAGAACCATTTGAATAACCAAAAACGTATGGAGACTTCTAAAAAGTTTAGAGACTTTTAAAAATTTATAAAAATCTCAATTAAATACATTAATACTTTTTAATCCTAAAAAGTCATTAAAAGTCTTAATTGAAAACACCTCACTTAATATTTATTGAGAGACTGAAAATAGAAAAAATAAGACCCTCAAGTGGATAATTATATTTCGCACTACAAATTTTATTTCTTACACCATATTTGAATTGTATTTAAGATTCTTAATTTTTACTCATTTACATCCCTAATGTTTTTTATGTCATTCTTATTATCAAAGTTTCCATTAATTAATACATTGTGTATTTGCTAAAAAAATTATATCCAAAAGTCGGTTGAAATACAACAAAACAACTTTTTTTCTCGTATATTTTAAAAAATAAATAAATTAAGAGTGCCGAAAAAATATTTTTTACTCATTTCAAAGCATGAAAACAAATTATCTTTATATAAATCATAATAAAAATGAGACATATTAATTAATGGAAGGTTAAATATAAGTATTCGTTGAAAAACGTTAATGAAATAATAATTAATTGAAGAGTTTAATTGCAATAAAACTACGGACGTGTTAAACAGAAACTGTAGATTGAGTAATAGGTAATCATGTACATGAGAGTTAAAGTAATGGATGAACACTTGAAGAAGTTGGACTTGGAAATGACATATTTGGGTACAGCCTTTAAGGCTGTCACTAGTTGATTGGAAGGAAAATTAGAAGATCAAACTCGCCAAGTGTTTGGCCACAGACAGGAGAAGATCGAGGACACCATATTGGACATGAGCTAGAAGCACGAAAAGATGGTGTTCATAATGGCACAAATATCATCTAGCGAGGACTTGGTTTGCCAAGAGGTGGTTAACCGTGTTAAAGGTGACCGCATGGGAGGCACCAAGTTACCAACAATCGATTTTCCTCACTTTGGGGGAGAAAGTCCTAGGAGCAGTTTAGGAAGGCTAGGAAATACTTCCAGCTACACCAAACCTCTAATGAATTGAAGTTGGGAATTGCTGAAATGTTTTTGAAGGGGAAGGCAAACATTTGATTTGATGGTTTTATGGCAAGCCATCTTAATGCAGACTAGGGTGTATTTTTAGAAGAATTGTGTAAGAGATTTGCAGACAACACAAGGGAGGAAGTGATTGAAACCTTTGACAAGATAAGGAAGGTGCGGTCTATAGTTGAATACTAGGAGAAATTTGAAGAGTTGAAGGTACAGGTGATACTAACCTTACCCTATGTTCATGAATCCTACTACATATCTATTTTCACAAGTGGGCTGAAGGGGAGAATAAGGTCTATGGTCAAGATGATGAAGCCTGATACCTTAGCCAAAGCTTTTGAAGTTGAAAGCCTCAAGAATCCACTATTTTGGCCATTAACAAGTTCCAAAAGCCTAAAATTTTGTGCCTAATACAAATAGATGAAGCTCTTACCTTACTAAACTCCTTGATGAAGTAAAATCCACCGAGACAATACCTAAACCTAATAGAATATCCAGCAACTATAAAACCATTACCTCAATAGACTCCCAAACCAAAAGGAACTTAGGTTTATGATACAAATGTGATGAAAAGTATACCTAGACCATGTTTGTAAAAACAGATCCATAAAATTCTTATTGGTGGATGAGGATGAAGATGGTGAACCTAATGAAGTTAAAGAACCAGAATCTGAAGAAGAATAAGAGGGTAAAGAAGTGATGGAAATATCAGCCAATGCTTTCATAGGGAACTTGAAACACATAACCATTAGAGTCCCTAGGGTAATTAAGGGAAAGAAACTAAACTATGTTACTGATGAAGCCAACATGATGATAGTTAGGGTAGCCAATGGTGAAAAACTGCAGAGTAAGGCTGTGTGTCAACCTGTAGTTTGGAAAGTGCAGGGCTGGGAATTTCAATACAAACTTAGGACTCTCAAGTTGGCTAGGAGTGACATGGTCTTAGGGGTGGATTGAATGAGCCAATTTGGTCCAATCACCTTTGAATTTGAACAAGGGTGTCAAGTTCAAATTCTTCAAAAGGGAAATTAACTTGAAGAGTGTGAGTCCCAAACAGCCTGCCAAGATGATGAGGGTAGAAGAGATGACAAGAATGTTTAGCAAAGACTCTTATAGAATAGTGGGACAACTGTGTAATGTCAAAGAGGAACAAGTGGAAAACATACCTGGCAGAGTGTTAGAGGTAGTGCATCAATTTGCCTAGGTGTTTGAAAAGTCAAAGGAACTACCCCTTCCCAATTCACATGACCATCATATTCCCTTGAAAGAAGGATCAAAACCATTCAAAATCAGGCCTTATAGGTGTCCTTTCATTCAGAAAACAGAGATAGAAAGGCTGGTATAGGAGATGTTAGAGAGTTGCATAATCCAAACCTGCAATAGCCCATTTGCTTCCCCAGTCCTTTTGGTTAAAAAGAAGGATGGATCATGGAGGTTTTGTGTAGACTATAGACAATTAAACAACCTAACAATCAAGGATAAGTTCCCAATGCTCCTCATTGATGACCTCTTGGATAAACTTCATGGATCCAAGTACTTTTCAAAGATAAACCTCAGGGTTGGTTATCATCAAATCAAAGTCATTGAAAGGGACATTTATAAAACTACCTTCAAGACACACCAAAGTCTTTGTGAGTCGAAGTTTATGCCCTTTGGGCTTACCAATGCCCCAGCAACTTTCCAGAGTTTGATGAATGAGGTGTTCAAGAGTCAATTAAGGAAATATATGCTTGTATTTTTTTGATGATATATTGGTGTATAGTCCTGATTTGGAGTCACGTTGTCACCATCTAACCACAGTAATGGAGATGCTATAGAAACACCAACGTTTTGCTAAGGAGTCTAAGTGCAGTGTTGGCTAACCGCATGTGGGCCACATAATTAATATCAGGGAGTATCAGTTGATCCAAGTAAGGTGGAATCAAGGTGCACTGGCAAAATTCAAAGTACATCAAACAACAGAGGAGGTTCTTAGGGCTAACTGGATACTACATAAAATTTGTTAAAGGGTATGGAATGATAGCAAAGCGTTTGAGTGATCTGTTAAGGAAAGATAGCGTACGGTGGACACAGACATCCGATCTAGTATTTTAACAACTCAAACAAGTAATGAGTTCAACCCATGTACTAGCACTATTTGATTTTCAGAAATATTTTATTATTGAAACTAATGCCTATCAAAGAGGAATAGGGTTTGTACTAATGCATGATAAGAAACCCCTAGCATACTTGAGCTAAGCAATTGGAGTGAGGAACATGGGAATGTTTATCTATGAGAATGAACTCTTAGCCTTAGTCACAGCAGTTAGCAAGTGTAGTCATTACTTGGAGGGTCGTCATTCATTATTAGAACCGACCATCAATCTCTAAAATATTTGTTGGAATAGACAATCACCATGTCCTTGTAGTAGAAATGGCTCACTAAACTATTGGGGCTTGATTATGAAATTTTATATAAAAGGGGGTAGATGATACGCTGGCAGATGCCTTATCGAGGAAACATGAAGAGGATTTGGAAAGTACATGGCTTACTATTATAACTCATGCATGGGTACATGAAGTCACAGATAGCTATACTGATGATGTGTTTGCTAAAGATAAGATCCAAGCCTTATTGCTGAACCCAAATTTTGATCCCAGCTTCAGTTACAGCAATAATATACTGACATGTAAAAGCAGAATGTACATTGGTACCAGAGGAAAAATTAGATCCAAAGTCATACAAAACATACATGGATCCTACCTAGGAGGACACTCAGGCATATATAACAGTATACATAGGGCAAAGTACCATTTTTATTGGCCAAGAATGAATCACGAGATAAGGACTCAAGTATTGCAATGTGAGGTGTGCCAGAAATATAAAGGTGAACATGTTCCCTACCCTCAGGGGCGGACACGGGGGGTCCTGGGGGGCACGTGCCCCCCTAACTTTTGAGTTTTTTTTTTTTTTTTTTTTTTTTTTTTTGTGTTTGGTATCGATTGAAATCTAGATTCATAGAATCTATAAATATTTTAACTTTTATCAAAATTTACTACAAATTTGATTTTAATTTCCACCAAATAGGGGAAAAATCATAATAAATTGAATTTCGATAACATGCTAATTTTAAAAATTTACCGACGATTGTATGCTAATCAAATCTACAAATTGCTTATGTAATCTCAAAGCTTATTTCGATAACTACATTATGGGTATATCGAATAGTCCAAATAGATATCGAAAATAATTAAAAATATGTTAAACGTAAGTCTTAAAGAAAAACGTCTAATTCGCATTTTTTCAAAAAAAAAATCAATTATTTCATTAAAATTTACTATTTTTGCGATACACTTCAATGTAATTTTCATCATTTATTAAGAAACTTTATATGGAACATGACATAAAAAATTTTCGAAATTTTACATCCGAAAAAGTCATATCCCATATAAATTTTCGGATGCAAAATTATATGGGATATGATTTATTTTTTTTACGTAAATTTTCGAGTGTAAAATTTTTCCCAACTTCTTTGCAAGTTCGAGTGTGCCCCCCTAACAAAAATCTTCTGCGTCCGCCCCTGCCTACCCTAGTCTATTGAAACCCTTACCTGTTCCATTACATGCTTGGAGCCATATTAGCTTGGATTTCATTGAGGGGTTACCTAACTCAGTGGGCAAGGATACTGTACTGGTGATTGTGGATAGATTTACTAAGTAAGGCTATTTTTAGCCCTCTTACACCTATTTATAGCAGTAACAGTGGCCAATACCTCTTGGATTTGATTTTAAAATTCCATAGCTTACCCAAAGCATTACCTTTGATAGAGATAAAGTATTCACAAGAAGATTTTGGCTAGAGTTGTTTAGGTTACTAGGTACACAACTTCACCTTAGCACGACCTATCATTCCCAATCAGATAAGCATGCATAAAGGATCAACCAATGCTTTGAAATGTATCTTAGATTTATTACTTACCAATAGCCTAAGTAATGGGAAAAATGGCTGTCATTGGCTGAATGGTGGTATAACACCACCTACTATTCTTCTTTTAGTATGACACCATCTGAAGTTCTATATGGGATCAAGCGACCACACTTGGCACTGTGTCCTTACCAACAATCTAATGTGGCAGCAGTAGAGGACCTACTACAGCAAAGATACAAACTCAACCAATAGCAAAAAGAAAACCTCTCACAAGCAAGTGCTAGGATGAAAATGTATGCAAATAAAAATAGAATTGAAAGATCTTTTACTGAAGGTGACTAGGTCTTCCTAAAGCTGACAACATTCAGTAGAAAATAGGCTAAATCAGAAGATGGGGGCGAGATACTTAGGGCAATATCAAGTTACTAAAAAGGTCAGGAGAGTGGCTTATCAATTGTCATTTTGAAGTTATTTCCATTCCTCAATTCTATTTTTTATTTTGATTGGTTTCATATCCACCTAACTTAGTTTGAATTATTCCATTTATGTGTTCCGTTCATGACAAATAGTTGCAGGTGAAGTTTCGACTGTGACCTCTCCTTTTTGATATTGTACAATTGTCCTACAATCCCATAAGATTCTTTACTAATCATTCTCTCCATCCCTTCTACCCTCATTATTTTGACAGGATCTTTAGAAGCCTTACTCTTTAGCTCTATTACTCCACCCTTACTTTTGAATTGAACACACCGTGGTGTAAAATCAAATGTAATTAGACCAAATTGACTCATCCAATTTATCCCTAACACCACATCACTCCCAGCCAACTTAAGAGTTCTAAGTTTGAATTGAAAATCCCAGGACTGCATCTTCCACACCACTAGTTGACTTATGCTTTGCTTTCCAGTTATCCCCTTTAGCCACTCTAATCGTCACTTTACTATTTTCATTAGTGACATATCTCAGTTTTTTGGTTGATTTCTCATTAAGAAAATTGTGGGTACTCCCACTGTCAATCAATATAGAAACTTTCCTCCCCCTTGATCACCCCTGGTACTTTAATGGTCTTGTGTTTCCACGCTCTAGCCAAAGCAATAATTGAAATCTCCATGATTTCTTTACCCCTTGATTTAGTTTTGGACTCCAGTACTTTATCCACCTAAAGCTCATTCTTCTCATTTTCAACCACCAGCATGAAGTTTATAGACCGATTTTTGCATATAAGTCCCATAGTATATTTTTCATCACACTTTTAGCAAAGCCCCAAGTTCTTTTTGGTTTGGAAATCAATAGGGATGATGGTTTTAAAGTTGTTTGGGGTTTTGTTAGCCTTTTTCCGTTGTTCTTTGGGTTCCATTTCATCAGGCGGTTTTACAAGGTAGGGGCTCCATTTGTTTGGTGAAAAATTTCTGGGTTTTTGAAACCCATTGATGGCTAATATGGTGGATTCTTGGAGTACAGCCACTTCAAAGGCTTTGGACAAGGTGCTGGGCTTTATTATCTTTACCATGGATTTGATCTTTCCTTTCAACCTACTCGTAAGGATAGAGATATAATAAGACTCTGGAACATGAGGCAATGCCATCATCACTTGAGCTTTCGATTCCTCAAATATCTCTCTTCATATTCAGAAATTGTTTCTACTTGTTTGATCTTGCTAAAGGTGTCAACCACCTCCTCTCCAGTAGTTTCAGCAAACCTTTTACATAATTCGCTAGAAAATACCCCCCAATATGCTCTTGGATGGATAACAATAAACCTATCAAACCTTATGTTAGCTTACTCTTCAAATATAAAAAGTGCGTTTACACTTATTTTGGGCCACAAACATGGATAATTGTTAATAAATATATAGAATATAGCTTAATTCGATGTTATTTGTGTTTTGCGGGACAACAATGATGAATATGGCCGAAATTAGGAGAAAAATGGAAAGATGACTAAAACGAAAGGAGCCTAAAGTTCATGGACCAAGGTGAAAATAATTGAAAGATGACCAGAAGGAGGAATTGAAGATGTGAAGATGGTGAGATCAAATTGATCAAATGAATGAAACATTGGAAAAAGAAGAAGAAGTGGGAAAAGAGGTCGATAAATGTAAAATGGAGTTCGGTGACCAAAACGCAAAGTTGTGAAAGTTTGCCAATACTATGTGGTCGCATAGCACAAGAAACAATGCAGTTACATAGGTTAATTCAGGGTATTCCAAGGCCATTTTGAGCTCTACTATGCTGTCGCATAGTTGATTTTTGACGCGAGAATTTTTATTTCCTTATTCGAGTAAAATACTCAAGGAAATAAATTTTGGGATGTATATTTAAACCATATGGTCGTCCAGAACATAGAATAACAGAGGCATAAGAGTTTTGAGAGGAGAAAAAGAGCAAAAACACGAAGAACAACGCCACGACACAAAAATTAATCTCAAGAATTGAATTTGTGATGTCGTTCTTTTATTGTTTTTCTTATTTTCTTCTTCCCATCATGGTAGGCTAGGTTAATTCTATACTAGGGAACGATGAACTATATATTATGATTTTTATTTTTTAATTATATAATTTTGACAATCAAAATGCGTTTTGGATATTTGAATTGTTTATATGATCTTATTTTTTCCATAATTATTGTGCATGTAAATGTGTGAGTGTGGTGACTTATTTCATAAATTCAAAAGAAGGAAAATATGTTCGATGTGGTATAAATCATTACAGGGTCCGATATGAGATAGACATATACTGCTATCCCTTCTGTGAATCTTTAAGTGTTCATAAAAACTCATGCATTCTTGTACGTTCGCATCCGTTATCGAGATATAGTCGGGTCACGTATGAGAATATGTTTGACTTTACTCGAGAGAGACTGTTAAATAATTTAGGAGCATTGATTCATCAATATTTCATTCGTGTGTCAAAGTGTAAAACTAGATTTGAAAAGAATTATTACATAGGGATTCGTGATCCTAGTGATGGCAATGAGCCGCGCCGAGCCGGCTCGACCCATGCCCGGACAAGCTTGGCTCGTGCTCGCACGAGTAGAGCCGAGCTCGTGGCTCGTCTGCCACGAGCCGAGCACCCGCTCGGCTCTGGCATCTTGGGCGAGCTTGACTCGTGCCCGAGCTCGTCCAAGACGAGCCGAGCGGCTCGGCTCGTCAATTTATATTTTTATTATTTATTATATAACATTATAAATTTATAACTATTAAATCATTAAACTTAAAAATATATATATACACAAACATTGGGTTAATTTCACAAATGGTCACTGAAGTTACCTGAAAATTTCAAAACGGTCACTGAAGTTTCAAAGTTTCAGAAACGGTCACTGAATTTTGAAATTTCTTTCAAAACGGTCACTGAATTTTCTGATTTTTTAGCCAAGTTTGAGGCAATTGTTTGGCAACTTCCGACCACCAAAACCGCCGATTTCGGATACCGTTGGAAAGCCCACGATGTCATCTTCAATTACCACCAAAAATCTTCCCAAAACTCCAAGTGATTCGGCCAGAATAAACCCACGAAGTCGACAACCGAAAATTATGAAAATCTGCCCAGATTTTCAAATTTTTGGGGCAAGTTTGAGACAATGTTTCGGCAACTTCCGACCACCAAAACTGTCGATTTCGGATACCGTTGGAAAGCCCACGATGTCCTCTTCAATAACCACCAAAAATCTCCCCAAAACTCCAAGTGATTCGGCCGGAATAAACCCACGAAGTCAGCTACCCAAACTGGGCAGATTTTCGGACTTTTTTGCCCAATTTAGGTAGCTGACTTCGTGGTTTTATTCCGGCCAAATCACTTGGAATTTTGGGGAGATTTTTGGTGGTAATTGAAGAGAACATCGTGGGCTTTCCAACAGTATCTGAAATCGACAGTTTTAGTGCTCGAAAGTTGCCAAAAAATTGCCTCAAACTTGCCCAAAAAATCTAAAAATTTGGGCAAATTTTCACAATTTTTGGTTGCCGACTTCGTGGGTTTATTTCAGCCGATTCACTTGGAGTTTTGGGGAGATTGGACATCGTGGGCTTTCCAACGGTATCTGAAATTGGTGATTTTGGTGGTCGGAAGTTGCCGAAAAATTGCCTCAAACTTGGCCAAAAAATCTGAAAATTCAGTGACCATTTTGAAAGAAATTTCAAACTTCAGTGACCGTTTCTGAAACTTTGAAACTTCAGTGACCGTTTTGAAATTTTCAGGTAACTTCAGTGACCATTTGTGAAATTAACCCCACAAACATTATCTAATTTTTTTTTTAAAATATACATTTTTCAAAACAATTTTTATTTTTAAAATAATAAGAACAAAATTTTATTTGTTAAGAAATGAGAACCTAGAGAAAAATATATATAAACACGTTTTGTAAACAATATTTTAAATATACTTTTTCCTACTAACATTTTTATTTTTTACAATTACAAAAAAAAAAAAAAAAAAGATAAACTCTCCTCCTTTATCCGGGTTTGGGACCGGCTACTTCAATTTCGAGTAGGCGGAGTTAAAAATAGTACACGAACAACTTGTTACGTGTATAATTTTTTTTCAAAACAATTATAAAAGTATGAAAATAAAATAATGTGATGAATGTGGTGAAATTAAATATCACTTACTTGGTTACATGTAATTTCGGCATATTTATTTTGAATTTGATAATTAGCGTCTTCCCAGTCCTTTACGCACATTAACGTCTCCAAAATATATTCTTTTAGTCGACTCTTGACCTCAGAAAGAACTCTTTTCCCTGTACTAAAAGCAGATTTCGAAGCTACAGTGCTAACCGAATGTGTTAGTAGATCTTTTGCCATTGAAGAAACTATTGGCCATCGGCGTTCGTTATTTCGCCAGAATTCAAGGACATTTTCTGAACTTTTATTAGTTGCTTTGTTAGTAGGCAAATGTTGGCTAAAGTAATCAATTAATTCGTATGGCAACACATTTGAATTTTGACTACGGCTGGAAGTTTGAGTACATGCAGTGGAAGCCAAACTACTACTACGTACTACTACTACTAGAGGAACCACATGCATATGCAGTTGTATCAAATCTATACGAGTGCATACTTTCAAATAAATTCAAAATTTTAGCGTTGTCATCTATTATATTAGTAGAAGGAGTGTGTGCAGGTACACGATTAATATGTGTACCCATTCGTGAAACATATAATTCATACATTTCATGGAACGTTGTTTCCAAATTTTTATAAGTAATAGGTGTAGTAAAAGTTAAAGCATTTGACATTTGACATTTGATCAATTATAAATTTAGTACCCGATAAATTATATCGGGGGTCCATGACACATGTTAAAGGAAATAACACATGTAATTCTTCTCAATATTTTCTAAATTTCAATTCCATAGAATATATAACAGCATGAAAACCAGTGTCATTTTAAAATCTAGTAGTTATATAAAGACGTTCAAGAACTATACAACTAGTGGGATAATAAACACCATACAATATATTTGTAGACTCATAAAGTTGTCAAATTTTTTTTTTATTTTAAAAACTATATTCCAATCGGATTCAGTCAAAATAGTATCGTCTTCATCTTTAACATATCTATTGTTATAAAATTTAGTAATATACGCTTCATAACCTTCACATGATTTTAGTAATAAGTACGTGGAGTTCTATTTATGACCTATGTCAGTAATAAAGGTTTTTGTATTCGTCATCCCAGATTCTGCACAAAAATCTTCAAATTCTTGTTTTCTGCTAGGTGTACACGTGATATAAATAAGTGCATTCCTAATTCGGTTAATTTCATCATTAACATGTTTTAAATCATCTTATACTATTAAATTAAAAATATGACATACACATCGAATATGAAATAAATAGCCACCAAAATCAGGATTAAGAACTCTATACAATTTATTGATAACAACTTTATTTACACTAGTGTTGTCGAACGTAAGGTTTCACCGTATATTTTTTTGTCTGTCTACTTTTATGACATTAATTCATTGAATTCAATATATATTTATATCTTACTAGCAATAAATCTAAAACAAAGTAAATATATCTACTACAAATTTAAATATCAACTAAATCAAAGTGAAATAATAATAAAATAAAATATAGTTTTTTTGTTTGTCATTTTAGGTTAAGACGTTACGATAACGTTATAATACAAGTCTATTAAACTAAATATAAAGCCCAAAAAATATAATGATGTTCAAGAAGACCTCATGATCATCATATCTGAAAAACAAAACTACTGATTAAACAGAGAGAATAACCAACCATAATAATAAATCAATTGTTTATAATATCTAAACATAACAATTACACAAGCTTGCCTTTGTATTTTGTTACAAATTCAATTTCTCACACATACTTAAACACCAATTGTTGTCACACATGATTTAGTCTCCATTGTCAAACAAATGCATTCGTTATATCATCATAGTATTGTATACTAGATAGATAAAAGAATCTTTAAAAATATGGTAATAGAAAATATAAACCACATGCCATAACTTTCATTGAATCATCAAATGCTTCCACTTGGCACAGCACTATAGGTTCATTTTTAATTTGCAACCAATTCTTTCTGCATATACAAACATCAATCATCCTTCCACCTAATAAACTTCTAAATGAATCAAGTATCTGACCTCCATTTGAGAATGCAGACTGAAGCAACTGTAGAAATTTGAATTCTAAAGAGGAAAAATATTTTTGATAGACCATGTTAGTTTTGAGATTATTAGATATAAATTAGGATTATTTAGGAATAATAATATATATGTAATAGAAAATTATAAATTGACAAAAATACATACAAATGACAAAACTATTAAATTTTACATATTTGGATGAATTTTTTTTTAAAAAAATCATTATTTTTATTTTTATTTTTTTATTTTTATATATTTTTTCGCCAGTGCGATTTGGTTTTAAACCGCAATTAAAATTCTCAAACCTAAATCAAACCGTTTTTGACCTGTTTGGTTTGGTTCAAAACTAGTTCGTTGATGGGTCCACGTGACACCAAACCGACGATTTCTAAAATGCGGTTTCGGTTCGATTTTCCGGTTTGACGGTTTTTGCTTATAGCCGTAACTCCCAATGTTACTAGCGTTTGGTTTAGACACTACCATTCCAAATTTCACATTGATCACAAAATCCTCCACTCGTTTGTTTTTCTGGCCCAGTTTTATATCCAAAGATATTTGGGCTAACATGGCTACCATTTTCTCATACTTTTGATTCATGTCGAACACTAGTCTTCCATTTTTTTTTTCCTGCCTATGACCCATTACCTAGAGGGTTTGTTCTGTAGCAAGTAACTTGTTCTCTAACCTACTGGTAACAGCTTTAAAAGAAGTTCCCAGATCAGCCACCTCTAAATCCAGCTTTTTCAGAAGCTCGTCCACAATCCTAGCTCTTGTGTCCATGGTCAGTAATTGCCTAGTATTTCATGCCTGCTCTGATACTGATTTGTCACAGCCAAAACTCCTTCTTCAACTTCACAACCACCGCAACACGGAAATGGGATAATTTCAGCTGAGTTGGGTGAGTGTGGAACCAATCAAAATAGAAAAACCGAACGGGGAGAGTAAAATGATAAAACAAGAAAATATGAGGAAGTAATTGAATGGAATCACTCCAAAGTAATAAAGTGGATAAACGAATCCCGATTGTCGTCCACACGAGAAATAATTACTAAATTACACAATAATTAAATTTAATTTTAACATATTTTTGTAGAATTTTAAGTTATTTTTATCATTTGAAAAATTCAGATTTATTATGTGTTTCGTCGTTAAAATTAAATTAAATTAAATTAATTATATTAATATTTGGATTTTGAGAATTTATTGTGGTTTGTGTTTTTAATTAAATTTATTGTGTTTTTCGTTAATTAGATTTATAACGAAATACACAATAAATTTGATTTTTTCAAATGATGACAAAAAGTAAAAATTCGACAAAATATGTTAAAATTAAATTTAACTATTGTGTAATTGAATAATCATTTCTCGTGGAATTGACAATTCGAATTTATTTGTCCACTTTAACTTTTAGGAGACCCGTGCGAATGTGGCATATATTTGTTAATGAACAATTGGTCGATGTCATTTTTATAAGTTTAGTTGTCAAAATTCGACCACCTCAAAATTCAGTGATCATTCAAAAATGTATTTCAAAGTTTAGTGAGCAATCGAAAACTTGAGAATTTGTTAACGGCGTGACGGGACGTCATATGTGCATTTCGTTAACCACGTAACTAATACTGTTAAAGATTTGGAATGGATGTTAAGGTAGTGAATAACATACAACGTTTTAATAAGTTTAGTGACTAAAACTCCACATCTTAAATTTCAATGAGCAATCGAATATATAGACATAAGTTCAATGACCATTGTGACAATTAACTCTTAGGTTGCTGGGGGAGGAGAAGGGTAATGGGTAGTGACTAAACCCTAAATCAGGAACGTGATTCGAACATGGCCTCCGACCCAGATTTGAATTGGCTCGAGTTTAGCGATTTGGCTAGGGTCAATGAGTGAGCAATTACGAAAAATTTAACTTCAATTGCCTTTTGAATCTATTGATTTATAATTCATGACATGATTTAACGAATGTTAGTTCATATCAAGGATTAATAGTTATTACGTCTAATAAGACTTTATTCAAGCTAAAAGAGTGACAATTTGATCGAAAAACTTATGGACTAACTTGAAATGTCATTTGAACTTTAGTACCATTTGTTAAATTAGCTTGCTTATTTGGCTGTCTTAATAACACTTGTTATTCTACGTCAAGGTTTATAGGGTTGTCACATAGAAATGATGTTGATCAGGTTAACACGGCGACCATTTTTTAAATGTTTAATTACTTAAACTAAATTGGTTCAAAAAAAACTTCGAGGACTTGCTTCAAATTTCATTTAAACTTCAAGAGTCATTTGTGAAATCAACTCTTATAAATAGATGTGTTTCATGAGAAGTATATATGAATAATTTCACTAATGTTAGCTAAAGTATGAGTCTCTGCTCGTCTATCATTCTTCAATTCTTTTTATTTTTTTATTTCTAAAACTCAATTTAAATCACATTTTCACTGTAAAATATTTTGTACGTAAATTCAAAATTTTTCCCTATTTTTTAACAAAACATTCTTTAAAAAATCACTATTTCAAAACTCATTTTCTCAAATAAAAAAATAAAGAAAACTCTTTTTAATGAGCATCAAATAGGGGCAAAGTAAATTTTAATTTGGTTTTAAAATATTTCTAATACCTATATAGTCATTAAGGTAGCCCATATTTGACCGTCATTATTTCAAAACTCTTATTTTTACATACTCATTTTTAAATACATATTTACACAATAAAATATTTTGCACGTAAATTCAAAAAATTCCACTACCCTTTAAGCACACATTTTTAAAAAAAAATCAATATTCAAAACTTTTTTTACCAAAAAAATAAAATGGTTGTCAAACAGGGGATAGTGGCTTAACAATGATCACTAGATTTCACCATTGGCTATTCATATTTACAAAAAAATTGCAAGTGGGGCCTCTAACTTTTATGAAATGTGAAGATTAATTCCTATTGTCTGAAACGTCTTCTAGCAGCAACACTCACTGGCTAACCACCCCACTCTGGGGTAGCTCTGAGCTCAAATGATGGGTAAAAATTAAAGTCCTCAAGGTTTTATTAATTAAGCTGGATAAGATTTCACCTAAAACTCCGTTTGATCCACATTTTTTCCACCAATAATGCATTTTTCTGTCATATCACATCGGCACTGCTACAATTACCGTTGTCTTTTGGTCTCAGAAAAGTTACGCGCAATTACATATTTGCCCTTCTCCCTTCTTTTCAAGAAGAAATTGGGAAAGTTTTCGTCAGAATATGAAAGACGGATAGAATAGAGAAATGTAGGCTTGCTTTGTCAAATTGTGCACAATTTTTTGTCAAAGAAGATACTGCTCCAACGTTCATTTTTTGCCTACAATTGAAGAGAAATGTGCCCCAAACAGGAGCTAAATAAATTTTAAAATCTCGTGTCATTTGAACAAGCCTAACTTCATACCAATCGATACTCAATTTTAATTAAAATAAGTAAAGTAAATAGGAAAAAAAAAAAAAATCTTCGTTTTCTCTAATATCCGCTCTTTCCCATCTTGCGAATTTATATCCACACTCAAAACTGTAAAACTCCATGCGATACAACGATAATTTTATAGACAAATCAACGGATGTGAGATATGTCGGGGAGAAAAACGGTTGGCAATTAATGGTGGGGTTTGTAAGATTTTTTATTTTTTAATTCCATTTTTGTATAATTCTTATTCATAAACAAAGGTTTATATACATACAGGTAATGTGTCACCCGAAGCCTTTAATGCTACAATAATAAAAAGTTGAGGAATGTGATGTTAAGATTTGAATGTTACGAAAAATATTTGAATTTTTTGTGAAGGTTAAGGACTTCTATTGTAATTTTCTCTTACTTTTACTAAGAGTATGTTTGATTGCGATCATGAAATTTGTATGGAAAGAAAATAAATTTTAGGCAATTCAATTGCCTTAAACTTTGTATGAAAATTATTAATTAAATGAGTTTGATTAATTTAGTTTTCAACTTAGAAAATATTATACTTGTCCATATTTTATTGGTAGGTAAATGAGAGAGTTAATTGTCTGGAAAATAAAAATCACATCTCCCTAAAGAAAATTATTTCCATTGTTTTTTGAGGAAAATATGGTCACATGACTAAATTGGAAAAAAAATTCATGAAAAAAAATTGTCAACCAAACACCTCAAAATTAGAAATTTGGTTGAAAATGAGCAGTTTTTATGAAAAATAAAGCAAATCAAACACACTCTAACTGAATGATCAATCGTGGATTTTGTTATTAACTTTAGTGGCTAAATACATTTAAAAAATAGTTTAATGTCCAATTCATATTCCTGAAAATAAACCTGAACATGAAGTAACTTGAAAGTTATTTGTCGATAGATTGCCAGGAGAAAACGGTGCTAGAGTTGTGATAATCTTAACAGGCACAAAAGGGCACAAGTTAAATTGTATGCTCAGGGCATTCGAAGCAACAAACAATGTAGCCGAATATGAGGCCCTATTAGCAAGATTTTGGTTGGCCAACGAAATGTGTGCCTGGGGATTGAAGTAAAAGTGACTCACAGTTAGTAGTTAATTAGGTCAATGGATAGTTCGCCTCCAAGGATAAAATAATGGTCATATATCGACCAAAGTCATGAGCCTGATACAATACTTTGACAAGTTTGAACTCTCACAAATTTCAAGAGAAGAAAATGGGGAGTGCTGATGCTTTCTCTAAATTGGTAAGTAAAAAGGATGCAGAATTATTCAAAATCGTACTGATAGAATTGTTATCGAATCCATCATTCAGTCGGAAACTGAAGAAAACCTACGGATTCAAGGGGAGACCCCTTCGACACAAGCAGTGGCGGACCCAGGATTTAAGCTCAGCCCGGGTGGACGTCGATCATTAGCGATCGTAAGAGCGATGACGTTTATTAATATTTAATTATATAATATTAAAAATTATTCAATATATATGTTAAACACACTAAAACGTAAAAATTATATATAAATAGGTTGTATTGCGTATTTCTTTAGTACTTTTGGTTGTATTGAACTGCGTTTTCATATATATATATATATATATACACACACACACACACACACACACACACACACACACAACCTATTGAATGAACAAAAATATGATAAGCACCACGCTAATTGTTTTCCACGTCATCATTTTTTATGCTCATCGAGTGATGTTAATTAGCAACAGAAAATACAAATTAACAGGAAAAGCGAGAAAAAAACATAAAAATATCGTCACTTACATAGGATTAAAAAAACCACTATCGCTCAACTTACGCGTTGTTTTACTTTGGTCACCGAACTTTTGTGTTTCTAAGTTAGACACCTAACTTCCATATAAATTTACATTTTAGGTACATCTGTCTACCTCTTATCTCCATCTTGTCATGGTTTCTTTTTTTCTTTATAAAAGCACATTTGACACTACTTCTCAATCGATACGCAATTTTCCCTAGAAAAAAATAAAGCACTAACAGAGCTTCCAAGCCATATCATCATTTCCATTTTTCACAACAGCATTTTAGTTAATTTAGCAGGTCACAGTGACTACATTGTAATAAAAATCAAAGTTCAATGAGTACCTTGGAAAGTAAAAGTTTTGGTAACCAAAGTGAAACAATGCTCTAAACTGAGTGATTAATAACTTCATAAACACAAAAATGCAAAAAGGCAGGAATGTTGCCAACTACCATGTGTATCCCTTAAACATAAATAAACAATTGAAAGAGAAATTCAAAGGGTAAAAATACCTTAACTTTCATTAGAAGAAAACAACAGAAAAATCAAACAAGAGAGAGGACAAGTGAAAAGGACAGCATGCTAAGAATACAACATCCACATTCATTTAACAGGGCATACCGGGAATCACAAGCACAACTAACAGGAATCACAAAATTTACATTTCACAAGTCACAACACAACTACACAAACAAGGAAAGGAACAAAACCAAAAAAAAAAAAGGAAAGAGAGAGAGAAACTCATAGACTGCTACAAATGTACAGAACCATCACCTTCAAATGCAAACAAATGTGCTCCAAGTTTTTTGAACAAATCCCCGTCCTCGTTTAGTTCTCAACTAGGCAGTTTGATGTTTCTTTCAAATCCATTTCCCTTTTCCACCTCCAAGAGTAAATCTAACTCTCCAGGTGACAATAGCCCCTTGTCAGCTCATCTCTACTCTCCTTTACAGTTTGTTCTTGGTTAGGTTTGAGGTTTCAATTGGAATTGCCGATTTGGGGATTTGTTTGTACTCAAATTGGTTTTGTTTGTGGGTTGTGGCTATGGGTTGTAAATTGGCCCAATTAATTGAGCCTTATTGTTTGAAAACAAGGCCCAAAGAGGCACCTTCTTTACTGCCTAAAAAAAAGCAGAACGAATGAATTTTTTTTTCTCAACAGGCGTTGGCTACCTTCTTCACTGGGTTTGATTCCCAGCGGCTCTTCAAGCTCCTGGTGGACCCAGCACGGGTGGCCGCGAGGGCTGGCCAGGTGCTGGGTCCGCCCCTGGACACAAGAGATAACATTTGGGATGCGATCCTCCCTATAAATAAAAGAGACTTAGAAAAATGTGTATAAAAGTAACTATATACATATTCCAAGATAGAATCTTATTCAAATGAAGGTACACAATCCCATTACTTAGACGCTTGGGCAATGATGAGGCATTCTATGTGTTTAGGGAAATTCATAAGGGTATACGCGAAAATCATACTAGCCAACATTCTTTGGCATAGAAGGCTTTGAAGTATGGTTATTGTTGGCCAACTATAAGGTAAAATGCTACATATTTTTCTAGAAAATGTGAAAAATATTACAGATTCACAATTATACCCCTTCAACCATCACTAGAATTGATTACCACCAATAGTCATTTTTTATTACGAAAAGAAATCACAAAGTAAAAAAATGACTTTGCCAAGCCATTAGAAAAGATCATCCTAATAAAAAAGGTGATAACCTAGCAAATTTCTATGAAATGCATAACATCAAGCGTTTGCAAAATGATACGAGCATAATATCCCATTTCTTCTACAATTCCAGAGTTCACATACTCAGGAGCTACTCGAAGGTACACAGTTGTAACCGATAGAAATTTATTTACTTCGACAGCTAATGGTAAAACAAAAGTGTTTTGGTGGAATCAAGTTTGACAAAAATGGAACGTAACTGTCTGATAGCCCATGATGTAGCAGTTAGCCAAAACCAATTCCTCTTCATCCTTAGTGATTCTTCCTAAATGATATATGTGTAAAATACGAAAACATGGTAAAAGATTGCTACCGATTGGTTAGCCTCTTTTGCCTGTTTCACAATATTATCTATTTATAATTTATAGATGCTACTACAAAGGGGAAGTCATCCCAATCCAGAAGGCTAGTTGAGTCACACATCCATTAGATACCAAAGTACATATCAAAGTCATGCTGGGAAAACGCAGCAGAGTGGACAAAGATTGAACGTGATTATCTCTAAATAAAATCCTAACACTAACAAAACTATTTTGAGAATCATTTTGAAAAAAAAAACCCCATTGTACTGAAATGTTCTTCTAAAAGGTCAATAATCCTATAAATTTAGAACGAAAATGTAAAAAAATCTTATGGGCTGTAGGAAAGATTTACAATAGAGTAATATTATTCATCTCCAATGTGTTTACAAACACAATTTATGTGGTATTAAATGATAGGTGAAATTAAATAAGTCATTTAATTTCACCTTTCATTTAACCTATTATTTAGAGCAACCTAAACTGTGTTTGTAAACACATTGAGATGAATAACATTACTCATTACAATAATGACATTAGCGTGGTATTTATAGTTTTTGAAGACATCTTCTGGCCGTTGGATCCCAACAAAATCAATCATGATTGTCCAAAAATAAAACAATCTTAGCCATTGAATATGAAAATGCACATTCATGCAAATGGTTCAAATCATGCATGTATTCCACGCACATAGAAATACATGTACATCTAATCACGCGTTAACTATCATTGATAAAGTTGCAGTATTTATTCCTTATCACAAGTTCACAACTTCGCCACTTAACATATATAATTACGCTCAAACTTCCAAGACTAAATTTATCCAATCTCAATTTCGTGAAAAGTAGTTCACCAATACATCAGGCCAAGAGTTTATCGAGTACAATTTTGGGTGTGCTTATTACGATGAATCATTAAAACCCATACCATAAAAAAATTCAGGTACAATAAAAATATTTTTATGTTCACATAATACATAAATTAAACAATGAAGCCCTAAACCTAACATAAATGACTAGACTCGAGCTTCAAGAAAATTTAAATTGACAAAGGATTAACGAGAAATCCATAAATATGTCGAGCGAACATTTCAAAGCCAACCAAACCATATGTGAGCTCATGATAACGTAAGCAAGCATTTGTGATTGATTATCGACTTTTGGTGTCTATATGAAGGAACCAAACTCGAGTTTTGTTGAAATACGCACACAAGCGCAGAGAGAGAGAGATTGATGGGTACATCATCCTATTATTAAAACCAAAATACTAAGCATACAACATAGTACCAACTCAAAATCTTTACTTCACTGCGGCATAACAAAACAAAAGTGAATGGTAAACAGTTTACTACTGAATTCAACAAAACCTTTATTTTACTGCTGGCAAAACATAAAAAAACTGGATGGAATACTACTTTCTACTGAATTCAAATATGTGGATATTTATAGATTTTCCTCAAAACTTTGGGATAATTTGGTCATTTAGGAAAAACGACATATGATGACATCTAATTGGCTGGTTTGTAACTGATCCGATTAAGAGTATTACGTTTTATTCATTGGCTTATGCGTACTTTATTAATAGCATGTAGCTAACTTGGATGGGGAAATGTTCGCCTACTTTGTGCGAACCTTTTGTGTTCTTATTTCCCTTGCATGTTTGCTTTATGCTTCGCCATCAACTGGCAAGATTCAGAGATCAATATTTTAAGGTTCAACACATAATACATAAATTAAACAATAAGTCCTAAGCCTAACATAAGAATCACGCTTCACTACCCAAGTTGGATGACAAACTTGGGTTACTAAATGACGTGGCATCTATTTAAAAAAAAGGGAAAAGTAAAATTTGAATTAAAATACATTCTCTATCTCTCTCTCACCCACTATCGTCCCAGAGGGCCAGAGCAAAAACATACCTCATCGTTCTCTCTCTCCCCAACTCCCTTCCTCGTTGTTCTCTCTCCCGAAGCAAGAACATTCGACAGTCGCTTAGCGCCGACAGTCTCCTAACAAAATAACATTTGTCGCCTTCAATAACCCTTAACATACAAAGCCCACAGGTATGCAATGTTTGATTGATCTTTATGTGTTGGTTTATGCTCGATTTTGAAGCAAGTTTTGTGAAATGGAGAATGGGTTGTCCTGGTAATTTTGAGTTTTAACTTGCGTTCTTGAGAAAATTGGAGCTATCGTGTTTGGGTGTTGACTTGCATTTTGAAATGGAGAATGGGTTCAGCAAATTGGTAATTTTGAGTTTTAACTCGCGTTGTTGAGAAAATTGGAGCTGTCGTGGTTGGGTTTTTGACTTGCATTTTCAAATTACTTTGTTTGGGTTTCACTTTCAGTGCGTCTACGCCGACCTTCGTTCTGAAGAATGGGGTTTACTTGCCCAGGTCTTTTGTTAATTTGAGTTTGGGTTTATTTGTTTGGGATTATGTTTCTGTGCGTTCAATGTGTCTTGTGTTTTTGAGAAGTTGAGTTCTAAGTTTTTGAGAAGTTGAGTTCTAAGTTTACTTGCCTAGATCTTACGTTTTTATGACTTCATGTGTTTTTATAGAAGTTGACGACATATCTAAAAGGTTTGAATCTCAAGTGCGGCTTAATAAAGACGAAGAACTGTTGATCTCCATGAACGTGAACCTGAGCATTAGCCGCCCCAAACCACCTGCTGAACGAGACATGAAGGAGAAGGACACGGCATAGTATACTAGGTTAATTATGTCTTTTTGCACTGATGTAGTAAACAAGCAGTCGGATGTATGTTGTAATTCTCTTATGTTGTAGTTCGAGGTAACTTTTCCAAGTTCATGTTGCCTCTTGTTGGATGTTGTAATTCTCTTATCAACGTAATAAAAATCTATGACAAAGAGCTTGCTATTGAACATACTGGAATGCATTTTCTCTTTTGATTATTTGAATTGAAAAACTGTAAATCCAATATAGAACTATCAAGTAATACTGGAATTACAACTATCACTATTCCGGTTGCAATTTTTCAATTTCGACCAACATATGTAGGATAATGACATTTAAACATGCTGTTCAAATTCTGCATAATTACACAAAATGAAACCCATAAAGTTATACATCATGTCCTATTACACAAGGCAATAAATTACAGCTTCATCAGGTGCATCATCTGGGATATTACTAGGTCTCGGTGCCGGACTATTTTTTTTTACTTCATTCGAACGTGCCTGCAAATAAACGAACCACGAATATGAATTATTGTATAACAAAGATTGAATAAAATGAGCATCACATTAGAATATACCTTCGATTTCTTTGAGCTCGCTTCTAACGGGCCTTTTCTTCGTTTAATCTTAGGCGCTCCCTTTGTCTTTGATGCTTTCGGATCCTTTATATTCCCGCTTCCTGTTTTGTTATATGAAGTACACTGTGAAATGTTATTACTGCCACAACTGTACTTTGTCAAACTGAGTTCTTTCTTCTGAATTTCTATCCAACCTTTGATACTCGTGTACTTCCCTTCGTCGTCTGCTGCAAGGTCCGCCACCTCTGTGAATGACTGACACATGTCGTCATACCTCATCTGTGCTGGAGTACTAACCAAACCATCATAGGTAACGACTACCATCGTGTGTGCTCTGTTGACATCTTTTCTCCATCTCCGCAATATATACCGATCCGGTATTACATTAACGTCATTACGTATCATAACTGTGATCGCATGCCTACATAATATTCCCCGAAACTCAAATAAGAGACAAGTGCAAAGCACTTCACATTTCTCTCTATTAAACTAGACCAGAAATATTTTTTTCTTTCTTCGCTCGCTGCACACCACGTCTTCACGTACCTCATACCTCGTCCCCAAATGTCCCTCTACTGCGGATATGAGATCACAATAAACCTTTCCCGTAAACTCAGATTGAACTTCTCGAAACTTTGACATTGTATATAATGACTGATATTGCTTTTCCATTTCGTATGTTTTCGCACATGGTACGACTTGAGAGAATGACTTGAAATTAGCTTGAATTTCCTTCTCGACCTTATTCCGTAGTGCTCGTTCGTACTGTTCGACGAACTGTTTCAACGATGTCTTCGCATGTACATAACCGTTGAAGAAGGCATTCATACTTTCACTTCTTTGTGTCGTTGACATACCGGCCCAGAAAGTTGATTTCAAGAAACAGGGCACCCAACGAATACGATTTTCAAACAATCCCGACAACCAAATGTTATCATGCAAATGATACCGTTCAACCATATATCTCCAACCTTCATCGAACTCTTCCACTGACTGTGAATCATAAACTAGTACGTGGACAGCTGAAAATATAGAGGCTTTGTCCACGTGATATCCAAATTTTTCTGACAACTTCTTCAGAATGTGCCACAAACACCATCTATGCTTCGTATTAGGAAAAACTATTTGAATCGCATTTTGCATAGCTCTATCTTGATCTGTAATTATTCCATGTGGAGCTTGACCATGCATACACTTAAGCCATGTCCTGAACAACCACACAAATGTATCAGTGTCCTCATTCGATACCAAACCACAACCCAACAATGTTGATTGCCCATGATGATTAACGCCAACAAAAGGAGCGAACGGCATGTCATACTTATTAGTAAGATAGGTTGTATCGAACGTGACGACATCCCCGAACTCCTTATATGCTTGCCTAGACCTATTGTCTGCCCAAAAGACATTCTTCAGTTGAGAATCTTCGTCCAAGTCAATACTAAAGTAAAATCCTGTGCATCGTGCTTGCATTTCCGAAAAGTAAGATTGGATTACAGCCGCATCACCCTCACCAAGTCTTAGGCGTCTCGCCTGTTCAACATAGTTACGACAATCCTTCTCTACAAATGTAACATTCTCATAGCCACCTGCTTCAACAACTACAGAGTTAAAACTTTTATGCAACGATATTCCTGCTATATCATTCACTTCAAGCTTCCGTTTGACATGTGCGCTCAACACTCGGTTGCACCGATACAACCTCGACTTAGTAGGACTAGTCTTGTGATTGTGGTCGAGGTGGACATTGTTAATTTTCCAAAAACCATGTATATCTAAAGATGCAGATATTCTTGCTTTACACCCCATATTAATTGTTGGTTGCGGCTTCATGACATTGCTTATATTATCACTTTTTCGTCCCTCACGACTACATGTGAACGTGACATATTTCAAAACACCATTATCATCCCTCGCCGAACTCCTCTTTCTAACTGGAAAACCTATGGCATATGCGTATCTTACATAAAAATCATACACTTCTTTTTCATTTTGAAACTGCATACCAACCTTAGGCACAGTCAAACCATCTTCTCCTACCATTTTATCTTCCACAACATTCGTATTGTCGTCAACATTATCATTTTCAGAATCCACAAACAAAACATCTTCCATGTTTTCTTCTCCTACGAAACATAAACAATCACACATTATTTATGAACAAAAAATGAACTAATGATAAAACAAAAAAAATGGCTTTCATAAATAGCTTGTTTCATAATATAAACTGCATGAGATGAAAGAGTAATAGAGAATAATTATGTTTAATGCATGTTTTTGGGCACTCCTGCTCCAAATAGGTACTTGATTTAAATGCTTTCATGCTTCACATTTGCCGCTGCTCCTGCATTATGTGACTAGTTGTTGACTTCCAATTAATTTTTGCCATTTCTAACTGACTAGACAAAGGGGATGATAGCCCCATGGCTTATGATATTATGTTTTTTGTTTAAAATACTGGATCTTTTGTTCCTTTCTTTTTTTATTCTTCTTAAATCTATATTCCTTCTTTTGATCTTTATTATTATGATGAAAGATTTTTCACAGCTATTGAAGTTACTATCGGAAACAGGTAAAAAAAACTCCTGGACATGTGAGTTCAATCCAAGTTTATGGGATTAAATTTCATTGTTAAAGGGGCAACACTGGAAGTCAAAACCCAAACACGACAGCTCCAATTTTCATCTTTCACTAGAAGTTATTGTACGTTCATAGTGTTGAGAAAGTACCTGAGATCGGAAATGTAGAGTTTCCATCTTCCATTGTTTTTGCGCCAGCGAATGAGGAAAAAAAATGAGAAAAGATATCACTCAACAATGTCAAAATTATAATGTCAGTATCGTGCTTGAAGAGATTCTAATCGCCTGAAAGTTCTATTCGTCGGGGCTGGAGAAGGTATAGTACAATTGATTTCCCAAATTTATTTCCCGCCCTCAGTTTTCTTTTCCTTCAGACAAGAAGAGAATGTTTAGTCAAGACATGGGTGACAAGAAAGAGAATGGGTCTTGCAAGAAATGTGTCAGACAAATTTTTTAATCTCATCCGTCCATTGCTGTTAAATCTTAGCCCTACATCTCACTTTGTCATCAACTTTTGTCATCCAGCTTGGGAGAAGTAGCATTATTCCTAACATAATGACTAGACTCGAATTTCGAGGACTATTTGTTATCAATTAAAATCTACAAAGGATTAATGACGAACCCATAGCTCTGTCAAGTGCATATGTGAACTTATGATAAAATAAGGGAGCATTTGTAAGGTGCAACATTATTGTTGACCCCAAAAAATGAACTCAACAGATGTTGAGACCACTCTTACCACGTCAAGTACGAATTCGACACGTTTCTACTAGAACAAGAATGGTAGCCAAATTAAGAAGGATGTGGGAGGCACTTCCTGACAAGAGACGATGACGTTTGGACTTCGACAGTTTTGTTTCGTCGCCAGTCATACTACCAATGAATACTTAGTAGAATCCCCAAAATAAATCTCTCTTTTGTATTGTGGAATATGTGGAATGATAGATATGGAAAGATTGTGTTTATGTTGAAGTCTTGATCATTGCTATTTTTTGGTGTTTGTAAAGCATGTAAATAAAAATCTTGTTTCCCCTCTCTATTTTGTGGAGAATGATAATGTCTATATTTGATCATCCCACTATCCAGATCCCAATCCCCTTTTCATACTAAGAGAAGTTATTTATACTGTCTTGACTGACGTGGTGATTGTTGGATTAAAGACCATGTGGTCTGATATCCTAAACTGAAAACTCACATCACTATCCACTCTTACAATTAATATTTGACATAAGGTCAGCTGTTCTACTTTGTACGCTGACATTGACACACTGACATATTCTATTGCAGATGTCACATCAATCACTTCATGGATCTTCAAATCTTCTGTGGCTCAGGGTCGGTGTCAACTTGAAAGCCTCTAGCGGCATAAGACTTCGGACAACTTGGAGAAACCTCTGCTTCTGCCTCAAGCTTCAGAGCCTCATTTATTTCAAGTGGGGTGAAGGAGCTCGGTAACAACGTCTGCTTCAGTAAGAAAGGACTTCATACAATATCTTCTCTATCTTATTTTGACTTTGTTAACCCTCTATTTGACCTTCTAGCTAATCCCCTGCTCAGGTGGCTGTCCGTATGATTGAGATGCTTACGTGGAAATTTGAGCTGAGACTTTGGATTTAGGGAGATAACAATATTCCTCCAAGTCTATGCATGATTATTTATATAATGCATGGACTTCAAGTATTACATGATTCTTCAAGGAGAACGATGCTCTCACGGGGGTTCATCCCCCTAATTTTTGAGGTTCTCTCTTATGTCTGAAGTGCCTTCATAAATCCGAAGCGTCTTCTCAGAACTAAAGTGCATTCATTTGTTTCATAGGCTGATGGGGTCCGATGCTGTAAATATCCTCAGTTTGATAGTTACGAGGGGTTTGTTATTTTTCCAACAATTCTAAGAAATACAAGGTGTCCTTAATCATAGCGCATCAATAATTTGATGTCGTGGTACCTTTCCAAGAAAAACAGTTGGGGCGGTACAACTTCTAATACACACAATTGTCACTGTATTTAATGCGTAATGATGGTTGTCCCCCACGTTCTTCCTTCTATCCTAAACACAGGATGCGTAAGATGTGCTTGTGCGGTTTGGATTGATTCTTCCAAATGGACGATTGAATGACCTGGGCCAAGATTTAATGGTTGGGGTTGAATGAGACTACTTATAAAAGGTACAAATTTTGGGGGCAAATTCTTTTTTACCTTTGCACGAATTTCTACTTTATTGCCTTTAAAAATCCTTTAGCTTTTCTGAGTTTCTTTTGGACTTTTCTTTAAGTGCCTTTTCGTTCATTGACCTTCTTCGCCTTTCTCTTTTTGCTTTTGTTGTCTCCAGTATTTCTTCCTTTTGTTTTTCAAGAAACTAGTAAATGTTGTTTCTTTTATTTTATTGTAAATCAAATGGCTTCATCTAGGGATGAGTTTAATGTTACTGAATTAGCTAGTGAAATGGGGGTCCAAATAACAAGTATTGTCGACCTTATTAGGGTCGTGGAGGTTGGTCAAGGAGCTTCAATTTATGGGGATGATGTCAGGGATGATGATAACTGGGTGGCAGCCAAAATTCTCTCTTGCGTAGATCCGACCCACTTAGCCAATCTTAGGGCAAAATATAGAATTTCCTATGGTATTGAGCTCATTCCCCTTATCTTGATGAGCGAGCCTACTTTCCTAGGCAAAGTTGTGTTGCCTTCAGTGAGTTTTGTTTGAAAGTGGGCCTTCGCCTTCCAATTCACCTCTCTTTCGGGCAGTTCTCGAGTTGTATAGGTTAGCTCCTACACAACTTGCCCCTAACGCCTGGGCCCAACTAGTGGGCTCTTATTTCCTCTAGAAAGAGGCATGCCTTGGTGAGGACATGCCTTTGCATGTCCTTCAAACCATCTACCAGCCTTGGTCTTTGGGAAAAGAAAACTCTAGGGGCTGGTATTCTTTATGTCTTTGGGGGACATACTTCTCCTTTGTCCAAGGTCTTCCTATATCTATCAAAGGGTGGGAAAAAATCTGGTTTTGGGTCCGGGAAAAGTGATGAGGCCTAATACTTACGTTTATGTGTTTGTGCATGTAGGGTCAGTCCAATAGTTCAAGTTTTCGAAAAGTGACTGGGACATGCTTTCTGAAGTCTACAAGAAGATGCCTAACGTACGTGACTTCAACCGCCTAGTCCAGACCACCCTCTTTTTCGAGGACTTCAGCTTAATGGCGAGAAAGGGTACAAAGCTCTCGTACTTGTATTTTTTCCTTATTATCTCTCTATAAGACTTTGCCGGTCCCAACATGGTGACCATCTTGGCTGCCACCTCGACTGTTGGGCATAAAGGCCTGAATCTCTCATCTGCTGGAGGGAAGCATGTGAGTGACAAGATAGAAAGGGTCAGCAAGGAGGCTGCCTCTCAGGAGAATGGTTGACCTCCTCTGCTTGACAGGGGGAAGAAGGCTATTGTTGAGGAGCCAAAGAAAAAGTTTCGAGTATCCACCATTGGGTTGGGAGAGCTCAAACAACTTTCTCCTACTCGATTGGAGGTGCCTACAAGAGAGAAACTGCTGGGAGCCTCCATTGCTACATGCTTGCTACTTCAGATGCTTAGGATCTTGACCTTTCCAAGAAATCTAAGGGCTTCAGTGATTTTGCCACATCCGATCATTCTCAAAGCAAACCTGTTTTGGCTAGCCGTTTTGAAGAGCTTGAGTTGAAGCCTTTGCACTCCTTTCTCCTGAAATTCAGACTGCCACTACAACATTCCACAAGTCTTGGACTGATAAATAGCTGACTTTCGTGGAAAAGAATGATGCAGTAGACGTCGTTGCCACAGCAATGGCCCAGTTTGCTAGGTCATTTTGGATAATGATTGAGGTGGAGGCCTTCTTCAAGACCCTCCAAAAGAAAAATCGGGAGTTTGTGAGTAAGGCCTCCCAGGCCGAAGAGGCTGCAAATAAGGCCAAGGCTAAATCTGAGGTGTTGAAGAGGAATGAGGCAGAAGAGTCTGTGAAGCTCGCTTCTGCGTTGGCAGAAATTAATCTTTGAAGAAAGAGGTTCACTTGTCACAAAGTGAAGTGGCCTCATTGACAAAGTGGGTAGAGATTTCTGATGCCCATCAGAAGTTAGCTGCTGAGGCTCTCGAAAAGGCCAATAAGGAGAACGCAAAGTTGAAGAAGAAAATGGGGGAGCTAACTTCCCAAGTGGACGCTTAATAGAGGTAGTTGAGACTGTTCAGAGTGATTCCTAACTGGCCAGCAAAAATTCTAGACAGGGCTTTTTGGCTACTTTCCATCTTACCGAAAAATATCAGCGCTTCGGTAAGTATTGGAGGAGGTATGCCCATACTGAAGAGATTGAATGGCTAGAAGTTCATACAAAAGACATCAACACTTCGAAGTTAATGGTCGAATTCCTCGAGGAAGATGCTGAAGGGTCCGAGCCTCAAACTCCTGCTGATGGGGTTCAAGTGATTGAGCTTGATGGGGATGCTGTAGTGCCATTTGTGGCTCCTCAATCCCCACCCCCTAAGCTTCATTTACTATTTTTGATGAAGTGTAAGGGCTTTGGCCTATTCATTGTAATTTTCTATTTTTAATGAAGTTCAGCTTCTACACTTTTTGCTTTACTCGCGTAAGTCTGATGTGACTGTCAATATTGTTCTGACCTTGCTGTATCTTAACAACTTCTGATCCTAAATGTTAGCTTGCCAACGTCTAAAGTAAATGACTTAATAATCTTTGACTTTGAAGTAACACATGACAACGAACTTAATCAAGTGTTGGACTACTGAATCTTGACATTCATAAGTTTCGTAAATATCAACTTGTTTATTGAGCCGGATCATGAGGTCAGATGGAAGACCTTTAACTTCAAACGTTCTTTTCAACTTTGTTTGTTTGTTTGAGCTAAGGTTCTCTCAGGGCTTCAGATTCTCCTTTGAGTGATTTGGACAACATAATTTGTTAAAATTTTGCTAAAGTGTAGGTGCCTCGTTTTGCACATGATCAAGGTCAGGGGATTTACTTATTCCGAAGTTCTCATGTCTTATTTTTTATAAGACCAATTTTATTTTCGTATGGATACTTTTGCGGCTCTTAGCCTTCTGATGAGATCATTGATATTCAACTTAAAATAAAAACAATGATTATATTTAATTGAACTCAAAGCTATACGTATAAGATATCTTATACCATTGATAATATTTGCGCAGATGTTCTGCGTTCCAAGGATGAGGCTGTGCCCTTCCATCCATATCTTTAATTCTATAAGTCCCTGGCCAAACCTCTTCATACATGTGATATAGACCCTTCCAGTTGGGGCAAGGTTCTAGACCCATGTTCTTTCGATGGTGGGAACACCCTCTGCAACACTATTTCATTTAATCGAAATGACTTCTTCTTTACTTTTGAATTGTAATATCTAGTCATCTTTCTTTGATACATGGCCAACTTAACCTGCGAGTCATCTCTTCTCTCTTTGAGGAGGTCTAACCCATATATTCTCATCTCATCATTGATTATCTCGTTGAAGTGTATTCGCCTAGGAGATGGTAGACCCACTTCAACTGGGCTTATAGCCTCAGCCTCGTAAGCCATGGAGAATGGGGTCTCACTTATTGCAGTTTGGCTTATCGTTCTGATGGCCCAAAGTACCTGGGATAACTCATCAAATCATGCCCCTTTGAAAGCATGTAGCTTTCTCTTTAAGGTGTACTTAATAGTTTTGTTTATAGCCTTGACCTGTCCGTTAGCCTGAGGGTGATGTAGGGAAGAAAAATGTTTCCTAATACTTAGCTCTTCACACATCTCCCTGACCTTCTTGTTATCGAACTGCCTACCATTGTCTGATACAATTGAAGAAGAAATTTCAAACCTACAAATGATGTTCTTCCAAAGGAATTTGGAAGTGTTGGCCTAAGTTATTTTGGTAAGAGGTTTGGCTTCTACCAATTTTGTGAAATAGTCAATAGCCATGATTGCAAATTTGGCACTTCCTCTTCCTTTGGGAAGAGGTCCTATTAAGTCTATTCCCCATTTTGCAAATTGCCAAGGGCTGGAAACTACACTTAATTCTTGTGAAGGTTGTCTCTAGATAGTGGCATAGCGTTGGCATTTATCACATTTCCTGACAAACTGTTGCGCATCCTTTTTCAAGGTGGGCCAATTGTATCCTTATCTGAGCACTTTTTGAGCTAAAGACCAAACTCTGGCATGATTACCACAAACACCCTCATGGATTGCCCTAAGTACATAGTTCACCAGTTCTCCTTTGATACACCTTAGTAGGGGTAGTGAAAACCCACGTTTATACAATACATCATCTTGGAAGATGAAGTGGGCGGCTCTTCTTCTGAGTTTTTTAGCCTCTTCTTTCCCTAAAGGCAGGGCTTGATCTTTTAGATAAGATATAATAGGCTTTATCTAAAGAGGTGTATCTTTTACCCACATTACTGTTCCACCTTCCTCTGTTAAGGGTCTGGGAGGTGCTCAATATGAACCACTGTGAGTAGTTCAGAGTCGTTACTACTTGTCAACTTTGCTAGTGCATTGGCATGAGCATTGTGGGATCGTGGTATCTGCATCAGTTCGAACTTCTTAAATGAAGGGATGAAGCTCATTACCAGTTTTAGGTATGTCGCCATAGATTTTTCTCTAGCACAAAAGTTTCCATGTACTTAACTAACCACCAATTGTGAGTCACTACTGATTATGAGCATCTTTACTTGCATTTCTCTTGCCAGTCTTAAGTCAACTAGGAGGGCTTCATATTCAGATGCATTATTAGTGGCCTTAAAGCCGAACCTCACAACATAAGCTAGCTTGTGTCCCTCTAGACTAAGATGATTCATGCTTCCAAGCCCGTATCTTCAGATGATCTATCAACTGAGAGTCTCCATGTCTGAGGTTCGAAAGGTTCCATTTCCTCTTCAATCTCTGGAACGAGGTGAACTAAACTACAAAATCAACTAGGGCTTGCCCTTGTTTGAAAGTGATGTCGAACTCACTAAGCTCCACAACCCATTTGAGTAACATCCCCGAGGCGTCTGGCTTCTGAAGCACTTGCTTGAATGCTATAGTTTGTTAGCACATGAATGCTGTGAGATTGAAAATACGGCCTCAACTTCCTCGAAGCAGTTACTAAAGATCGGGCTAGCTTTTCCATGTTTGGATATTGAGTTTTAGCTGCTAGAAGTGCTTTGCTAACCTAGTACATTGGCCGTTGGTGGTGTCTTATTCTCTTATCAAGACAGAGCTTAAGGCCTTGGAGGTCACTACTAAGTACAAATGCAATACCTCATGGTTCTTTGGTTTGTAAAGGAGAGGCGTCTGACCCAAGTGCTTCTTCAGCCCTTGCAGGGCCACTTCGCATTCCTCTGTCTACTGAAACTTCTTTTCTTCTTTAGGACTTTGAAGAAAGGTAGGTACTTATCTGTTACCTTGGAAATGAAGCGATTCAAGGCCACAAATTGGCCCGTAAAGCTTTGTACTTCTTTGAGCTTTGGGGGAGAGGGACCTCATTTCAATTAAAGCTTTGACCTTTTTAGGGTTCACTTCGCTGTCCCTCTGATTAACAATGTAACCTAAGAATTTTCCTGATGATACTCTAAAGGCACACTTCAAGGGATTGAGTTTCATTCGGTACTTGTGTAGGATTTGGAATGTTTCGTTGAGATGGGTGGTGGTTATTTAAGCTTTTCACCAATATGTCATCCACATAGACCTCCATGGTCTTTTCAATGAGGTCAGCAAACATCTTGTTGACCAACCTTTGGTAGGTAGCTCCAGCATTTTTCAACCTAAAAGGCATGACCTTGTAACTATAAAGCCATTTATCTGTGATGAAGGATATGTGCTTCTCATCTGCTGGGAACATGGGAATCTGGTTATATCATGAATAGGCATCCATGAAGCTAAGAAGTTCATACCCGCAGTTGAATACACAAGTTGATCTATTCGGGGCTGAGAAGCTGTCCTTAGGACAAGCTTGGTTTAAGTTTGAGAAGTCTATGCACATCCTCCACTTCCCATTATACTTCTTTACTAGCACTGGGTTTGAGATCCACTTCGGATATACAGTTTTTTGACCTCATCCTTAAGAGCCTCGTACTTTTCTAGGTTGATGGATCTCCTCTTTTGCCTATGTGCTGTAGCCTTTGGGTCTATCTTTAAGTGATGGCCACTGACTTTTGGGTCAATTCTAACCATGTCGCTGTTCTTCCAGGCGAAAACATTGAGGTTTTCGAGTAAGGAGTTTTTCAACTTCTCCTTCATTCCTACCTGCAAGTGCTTTGAAAGATCTACACGATCTATTAGAAAAGCTTCCAATTTATCCATGGGGGTTGCCTAATACTTACTATCAATGATGCGAGGGTCTAGTTCTTCTAAGAAAACAGCTTTCCCAACAACCTCCTCTTCTTCAGGGGCTTGTATGGTGCAAAGACACCTCATTCCTCAAGGGCCTCAGCCATGATGGTAATTTTTCCTTGTTCAGGGAGATCACTCATATCGATGTCAGAGAAGATGACATTGGTGGTTCTTGGTTTTGCCTTCCTTAGGGAATTGGAGTAACATTCTCTAGCTTCCCGTTGGTTACCTCGGACTGTGGCAATGCCACCCTCAGTTGGGAACTTTATGCACAAGTGATGAATTAAGGTAACTGCCCATATCTCCTTTAAGACGGGTCTTCCAAGTACCCTATGGTAAGCAGATCGACTATCAACTACCAGGAACTCCATGAAATGGGGAGCAATTAGAGGTTCAGTTCCCATTTCTATTGATAAAGTAATTTTAACTCTTGGGATGATACTATCTCTCGTGAAACCATACAAAGGGGAACGCATTAGAGTTAGCTTGTGGTCAACTTTCATTTTGTCGAAAGTAGTTTCGAATATGATATTGATTGAACTTTCGTTATCCACCAACATCCTTTTCAGGCCATTACGGGCCACGACAGCTCTTATTACTAAGGCTTCACGGTGTGGATAATGCACTCCTACTGTATCTTCATGTATGAAAGTTATAGGAGGGATTACTCTCTTTGTGGAAGATTGGTTAACTATGTAACTCATCAAGGGCGGGTCACTTGCCTCCCTAGCATAATTCCTTTGTGAATTTCTGGATGAAAGAGCTCGGTAACAACATTTGCTTCAGTAGGAGAGGACTTTGGACGATATCTTATCTATCTTATTTCGACTTTGTTAACCCACCCTTTGACCTCCTAGATAATCCCTTGCCCATGTGGCTGTCCATATGATTGAGATGCTTACGTGGCAATCTGAGCTGGGACTTCGGATCTGGGGAGATAACAATTATAATCAACCTCGAGCAAAGTGAGCATGTATACTTTAACCAATTTTACCAACTATTCTATATTAGCAGAAATAGTTATCAGAACACACGTAAAATACAGCTTCGCAACTAATGAATAAGAAACATGTGGATAAAACGTGAAAAGCTAACTGATTCAGTAAAATTTGACTAATCAAAGACTGTCATGGTTCATTAACGGGAATGACCTAATTGCCTCATGTCCTCATTGGAAGTCTATAAATAGATATAGTTGGGAACAAAGAAAGACAAGCAAATCTAAATACCTTTTTTTTTTTTTTTTAAATAGTCATTTCTCTTTTTGTTTCTACTTGAACATAAGATCAGTAAGTTTAGAAGGAGAAGATTCGATTAAGTGAGTAATTTGTTGATCTTGTTAGGTTTTTAGTTCTATTGGCAATTCTTTAGAAAAAAAGATTATTGTAAAGAATATGATTGTTACAAAAAAAATTGTAAAAGTAAAGGAGTCTTTTGGAGGTTGTATAGATGAATTAGGAGTCTTTGAGTTTGAGTGGAACAAGAAGAAAGAGTCGCCAGATTTATGTTAGCCTATCGCCTAACTGATGCTTGAGCGTTCAAAGCATAATCATTGTCACCCGGCTCTCGCTCGCTTGTCACTAGCTAGCGCTCGAGCGACGGTATTTTTCGAGAAATCATAGTTTGCATTTTTCAAGAACTTTATCTATTATATACTACCTATACTCCTCCTATTATAATTACTCAATGCCAAGTACGTTTTTTGAGTGGTTGTTCATTGTTTTACATCTTCATAACATCATTGCAAGATCCAAGAACATCCAGAAATCTAGATTAACATTTTGATTCTTGAGATCGATCAACCACAAGTTTGGGAAAAACATCAAATTTTATTTAATCAAAACATTCACTTCCTAGATATCATCATGAATGAACTTTCTCAATAACTTTCAAAGTTTGTTGAAATTTGAGTGAGGTTGGACTAGATGCACAGGAAGAGTACAAGAACGAGACGTTCTTGGTGTTCCACAGAAGATAGACAATTTCTGAAGATCGGGAGTAGGTTTGAGTGAAACATGTTCCAACAGGTCTTGAAGATTGCGAGATTTAGATCAGTGAGTTTAGTAGGTTTTTTAAGTTGGATCATACTGTAAGTTCTTATTATCTATAGTAGAAACTACTTGCTTGGTCCTAGAGTTTTTATCCAATTAAGAGTTTTCTCCATCACCAAATCTTGTGTTATTTATTGCTTTATTAATTATCGAGGCAATTCAACATAGATAATTTGACTTAATTGGCTAAATATCTGGAACAATTAAAAAGTGAATTGTTGCTTTTAATTAAAAATTTTAGTTCTGCGTCATTCACCTATTAAATGATTTTAGGATTTAACTAGTCACTTTTAGATCTCATTTCAAGGTCAACAAGAACAATCATTTTTGCTAGTGAAAGTTCTGCAATGGTCATAGAACTCCAAAAATCTCGTGTCCTAGTCGACTTTTGGTGTCTATATGAAGGAAGCAAAATTAGGGGTGTCCAAAATATCCGAACCGAACCGGACCGAACCGAACCCGAACCGAACCGAACCGAGCGGTTCTTCATAAGTTAAAGACCCGAACGGGTACCCGAATCGAGAACCGAAAGGTTTGGGTCGGGTCTTGGGTCTCGACCAAGAACCGAAGAACCGAATGAGACCCGAAACTAAATAATTTTTTATTGAATTAATTAAATTATTTTATTTTTTCTAACATTTTACATTGATGAAAGATTAATAAATCAAGATTTGAATTTTTATCTGAGGTTGCAAGGGATGTTCTTGCCATTCCTGTATCTACAGTTGCTTCTGAGTCAGCATTTAGTACTGGAGGACGCATTCTTGATCCATTTAGGAGTTCTTTAACTCCTAAAACAGTTGAAACCTTAATTTGTACACAAAACTGGCTAAGAAAATATTCTAGACTCTTGAAAGTTTCCTAAGATGAAATTTGCATTGAAAAAACAGAGTTCTATGAGGGCATTGAGACAGGTAATAGATATATATTATATTTTTTTTTATCAAATCTTATTAGTTGAATATTTTTTAGTTTATTTGTTTGTTAATTGTGTTTTTTCAATTCTTGTAGAGTTTTTTGCCATGGCAAGTCAAGCAGTAGCAGTTGATGATTAAATCAAATAGTTGGTAAATATTAATATCTACTTTTTGGTATTTGTAGGCATTGAATTAATGTTATTCGACAGCTAGTTATTTTTATATTTTTGAATTTAGTTATGTTAATTTGTAAAAGTTACAAATGAAATGTCATTAGTTATATTTATGTAGTGTTGTTGTAAATGTTAAAAAAATTAATTATGGTACGGAACCGAACGGAACCGAACCGACCCGAACCGAACCGAACGGAACCGAACCCGAACGGTTCCATAATTATATTTGGACCCGACGGGTCCATTTATTAAATACCCGAAAACTCTGGAACCGAGCAGAACCGAACCGAACCGAACCGACCCGACCCACGGACACCCCTAAGCAAAATATCGTTTGCTGAAACGCGCACCCACACAAGTGCAGGAAAAGAGAGAGATTGATGGATACAACATACTAATATTAAAACCAAAATAATATCAATTCAAAGTCTTTATTTCGCTGCGGGCATAACATAACAAAACTGGATTGTAAACTATTTACTACTGAATTCAACAAAGCCTTTATTTTATTGCAGGCAAAACATTGCAAAACTGGATGAAATACTATTTACTACTGAATTCACCACGCAAGCCACAGCTAACTACAATGTGTCTGTCTACAAGTGTATGTTTTCCCTTGTTATAGCTCCTCCACTCATTGATCCTCAGCCACTTCAATCTGTATGTGAAAACCTGAAATTTCTACTCCTAAAATCCCAACCTTGTATTCAGCCAATTGCAGACCTCGTCCATCTCATTAGGCACAGTATAATGACCAAGCCTGCGGAATCCAATATAAGATATTGTAGTTTCGTCCAAACGTATGAAGTGGCTTAATTTAAATGAAAAGACTCAATTACCCATCATATGGTTTAAACACTAGGTTACGAAATCCAGCTAAGCTCAAGGTGTTGAAGGACTTCTCTCCGTGTGTATGAGGGACCACTTCATCACCTGTTAAAAAAACTAATGAGGCGAGAAACAAAAACAGCTCATCGACTATATTAGTAACAATTAAGTTTCGGATGAGAAGTTGAGAAGGATTCCTGGGGTATATTATTAAATTTGCTAAAAGCTTAAATATTTTAGGAATTTAGGATATATAATATGATGCTGTAACATCTTAAGGAAGTATTAGACATACAGAGTCCATGACAGAGCAAAATGGGAAGAAATGCGGCACGCCTTGCAGCCTCGTGCGATCCTTCGACCCTGTTTCTCACATTGCTGCAATAAATTATAGACTAAAGGTAAGCAAATATCATTTGCCCAAATGCAAATATCAAAATTTCACATCTTAGTTTGTATATGCAATGAGCAAAGACAAGATAAGATATAGACAAATAATCGTTGGATCTTTAATAATTCTTGTTTTGTATTCTATGGTTTTTGTATCATTTGAGACAGATCTATGGAATCTTACCTAGCACCAGGAAGCCACCCGCTTAGACCAACAACAGCCCTTAAGTTAACAGGGTAAGGATTGCCATTTCCATATTTTCCGTGAGCAAAGCAAGTCGCAGAATAGAGGGCTATTGCAGCACCCATGCTGAAGCCTCCAATTCCAAGCTTAACTGTGCCAGACAGCATCAATTGGTAATTATAATGTGCAAACCCAAATATGGAAGGAACCCAAAAAGTAAGAGTATGAATTCGGTCGATGATGACACAGATATTAAGCAAACTTAGTGTAAATATCAAAAGACAGGGAGACTTTTAGGGAGTTGTATAGATGAACTGACAAATCTTCAAAATTGATGTCAAATTGAACTTAAGACACACTAAAAGGTCACCTAAAGATATGAACAAGACTCTTAACTTCATACATAGGTCACCGATAAAATTCCAAATGACACTTTTATCCAAAAAGGAGTTAAATCTTTTTGATAAAAGTTCAATTTATTTTGTTCTTTTGAAACTGTAAACGAGCTACATATAAAGATGTAGTCAATTAACTGTTTACAATGAACTATCCAAGATGAAGCAAGAGTAATAATCTTACCATCAGAAGGCTCTGTAGATAATAAGTTTGCAATATGTGCTGCTGAAGCATCTAAACCTTCCAAATCATCGGGACCATTTTCAGAAAGCTCTCCCACATCAAACCCTGATATAAAAACCAAGAAAAGTAAAAGTGTGACTTTAACTATTAGATCATTAAACTCGCCAAATTTTCTGTTTTTTTGCTTACATGCATTGCAAGGAAATCCACCAAGCATTCCCACTGGGCGACTAGGAGCAGTAGGACATATCCATTTTACCTGCATGAAAAAAGTTAAGCACAACATTTCAGTATGGTAAGATCGAAAACAATTTTCTTTTGGAAAGTCAGGTAGTCTTGCAACTAAAGAAGAAAAAAGTAAATTATACTGGTTAAAAGTAGGATAGATGACTTACATTTGGAAGGGGAAGACTTTCCAAAAGTTGTGAGCAGCTGCAAAAAGAAGTACAGAACAAAATGAGCAGAAAATTTTCATTTTTATTTTCCATTTTCTATGTTATAAAATAGCTGCTATATACTATCATAAAGGATGAGCGCTATATCTAACTACATACACTTGGAATTTTGATTGTAGGGAGATATATACCAAGTTTGTAAATATTTCCATAAAAAGTACTATATGAAAAGACTCAAAATACCAAGGGAAGGAATCAACAAAAAACTTGAAATTGAAACCATTCTTGGCAGCCTTCAAAATTAAGTGAACTAGTCATTTCAACAAAACATACGGCTTGCAGTGCATACACATTTTATTCAAGATTTCTCATGTTAATTACATTTAGAATTGTTAGATGTCGAGATAATAAGTAAAGTCTTGATAAAAGGATAAGTGCGCAATCATGACTTATTCAGCCATTGACATTCAAGAGGAACTTCCCCTTTCTTTTGTGACAAAAGGTCCACTTGTTTACTACCACTTTATTATCAGGCATATACTAATCACCAGGAATAATTAACAGTCAAGTTGTTGAATATAAAAATCAACATATCATGGTCCCCATATTAATAATTTAGGCTTTTTTTTTTTTTTTTTTCACAATCATCCACCATTGATACTCAAATTGAGATAATCAATACTCATAATTCATAATCACAAAATGCCAAAAGCTAGAATAGTTCTACCTGGAGCCGTTATCGCCAAGGCCATGCAGCCAAACTATTGTTGCCTGATGTTTCCCTCTAGGCCTCACCACATATGTCCTCCCAAACTCAAATGTCCTTCTAGCTGTTCTACTTCCTACAAATTTGATTAACAAAGTCAGTATTCTACTCAACAAAATGAATACATTGAGTATAATGACAGAAAAGAAACAGAGATAACTGTGATAAGCCATTCATTTGGTCGTTACAAGGAATGAAAAGCTGAAAGAAAAAGCAAAAATCTCAACTAACCAGAGCCCACAGACAGATTTGTATAGCTCATCTTTGAGAGTGGAGATTAAAGTTCAGCTCGGAATTTTCAAGAACACCTTGTGTGCAATATGAAAGGAAGTCTAGGCAATGAAGAAAACAGAAACAGACACACACCTATTTATACTCGAAAGTTCAGATTAATTGAAAAAATGGAATCAAAACACGTATGTGTGAACCAGCTACCCATTGCCTATAAACATAAAAAGCGAGAGAGAGAAGAAGCATCCATGAAACGGAGAGGTGAAGCAATGCTAAAAAGCAGAAGTCTTTTTGTATCAACAACGAAATTCTTTTTTTAAAAAAGGTCGGAATCAAACCAGAAAACAAAGCCCACAAGATTTCATTCCATGAATTTCCCTGAGCCGTTGAGATTGGGAGCTCTAGATTTACAGTATAGAAGGAATCTATGCTTGTTGGCGGTGTCTAATAAAGTACACAAATTAAAACTTCAAGAATATTGCGGATACAAGGAATAAATTCAAGAAAAAATCTATTTCTCTCAATCAATTCTTTATGTATTTCTGATTATAATGTGATGTTCAAAACCGTCCAATTTTTCATCATTCTGTCACAGGCACTAATGTGAATAATAAGGGAACAGCAAACTGTGGGTACAGATTTTTGTATTGCTATATGAGTTAGAATACAACATTTGACGGTACAAAATAAATAGGAATTGTTCTTGGTTGAGAGGGACAGATTTGGGAAAAGCATACAAAATTTATTTCTATTGATTGCCACTTCATTTTCATAGCTCCAACTTGGCATAAGAATTTCTCGAATGTAGAATTTGAATCAGAAACTCTTGGAAGGATTTTATAAATTATCCCCGCATTGGGCACCATTATCTCA
>CM032637.1:17235842-17307854 GCA_019097785.1 Fraxinus excelsior
TCTTCTCCAAATCAAACTCAAGAAGATCAAAGTCTTCTCCAAATCAAATCAAGTCAAGTCCAGGAAGATCAAAGTCTTCTCCAAATCAGATCAAATCCAAGCTCCGAAGTACAAATTCAAGCGCCAAAATTCAAGCGTCAAACAAGTCAAACTCCCGACAAATCAAATTCTCAACAAATCTCGAAGTCAAGGATTCAAGTCACGTGGCCCCTCGTCTTCAAACATCTAGATCATTAATTAGAGGATTAATTGCATATTTGCAATCACAAGAAGATTCATATCCATTTGTATTGTATTTTCTTTAAAATACAATTTGTAACGATTTTCGTATTTTAATATACGCGAAATCCATCGTACAAATTTCTTGGCACGCCCAGTGGGACCTTCTTGTCCTCTCATCTTTTGATCTCAAAATCTTCAACAACTATATCAACAATGGCAAACGAACAAGCGAAGCAAACCATGATTCATCTCGAAGAGACACTTGCTGAGCTGTTCCGGGCGACCAGAGCCCGAACAAAAAGTGGGAGAACTCAACTGGTTCCACCACTAAAGAAGTTCTCCAACAAGGGCAGAATGAAAATTGGTTTCACAAAGCCAAACTCTCGTTCAACAGAAAAGACCAAGAGTTCGGCGAAAAATTCTCGTTCGAACTCCGTCTCTAGTGGCAGATCCTTGTCTGGGTCCCCTCATACTGCTTCTCTGCAAAGGTGGGGAGACTATAGTTCATCTGAAGAGTCACTTGAGCCAGTGATGGTCACGGAAGCAACATCGGGTTCAGATGATCGAATCCAACAAATGGCTTTAGCTATTGAAAAACTAACAAAGTCACTAGAAGAGAAGGATGCACAGGTCGCTGCACTCATGCACAAGCTAGAGCTGCAAAATCTGGCGAAAGAAGATCAAGAAAGTCCAAGATCTTCCAAAGCTAAAGAGCTGGAAGTCCAAGAACGCCAGCAGAAGCAAGACATACATGATCGAACAGTTGTTCAAAATGTTTTACGTGATACTACTCAACTCTCTGTTGGCTCTCTGTCTGTCCACCAACTACAGCATATGATTGCAGACACCATTCGTGCCCAGTATAGTGGTTCAATGCAATCTTCATTGGTGTATGCCAAGCCTTATAGCCGTCGAATTGACGAGATAAAGATGCCACTCGGCTACCAACCTCCAAAATTCCAGTGTTTTGATGGGAAGGGCAACCCGAAGCAACATGTTGCTCATTTCATTGAGACGTGTAATAATGCCGGTACTTACAATGATACTATGGTAAAACAGTTCGTGCGCTCCCTCAAGGGTGCTGCATTCGAATGGTACACCGATTTGCAAGCTGGGTCAATTGATAGTTGGGATCAACTCGAAAGAGAATTCCTAACACGTTTCTACAGCACCAGGCGGACTGTCAGCCTTCCGGAACTTGCTCGAACAAAGCAGAGCAAAGAAGAACCCGTTGTAGAGTACATTGAACGTTGGAGGAACCTTGTTCTCAATTGCAAGGAAAGAATAAGCGAAGCATCTTCTATTGACATGTGTGTGCAAGGCATGCATTGGGGATTACTCTACAATCTCCAAGCAAATATGCCTCACTCCTTCGAAGAGTTAGCGACACGTGCCCATGATCTGGAGCTCCAAATTGCAAGACATGGGAGTTACTTGCCAAGTGATCCACGTGGCAAGTCGGACCCCAAGAAAGAGGTAAAGAAGGATGTCAAGATAGGTAAGCCCAAAGAGGTAATGGCAATTTCCACTGTCCCTGCAAATATAGGATTCCAAGGAGCGAAATCAAACACAAGACTAAAACCAAAGCCAGAGTTCAGACCTACCAAGGGACTGATCCAAGGCAGAGGTCAGGTGACTCTGAAAGAACTTGAAGAGAAGGAATACCCATTTTTAGATTCTGAAGTTCCTGGAATTCTGGATCAACTCCTCGAACAGAAGATAATCGAACTACCAGCTCCAAAGAGACCTGAGGAAGTTGGTAAGGTCGATCATCCTAAATACTGTAAATTTCATAGAATTATCAGTCACCCAGTGGAAAAATGTTTTGTGCTGAAAGATCTTATTGTTCGCCTGGATAAAGAAAATAAGATCAAACTTGAAACGGGGGAAAGCCCAACTGCTGACTGTTCAATGGTTTCGTTTGGATCGTTTGATCCAATCCCCATTGCAAAAAAGGAACATACACTTCTCCATACATACGATGCCAGTAAATCTTCGGCTGAAGAGTTTGGACCACGACTTCCAGAAGAATCCATTCCAGTGAAGTTTGAAGTAGACGGGGAAATTACTATCAGTTATGTCTACCCAGGAATGGATGGACCGCATGTACCTAATCGTCCAACCTTTTACGAAATTATGACAGATGACTTGGATGTTTGGGATTTTAATTCGGAGTCTGAAGACGAGATCGGTGATGGCTGGTCCACCTTCATAAGCAAGAAGGAGAAGTACCAAGTTTTAAACAAAACAGGTAAAATATCACCTTCTACATCTCTTGCAGGACCGAAACCGGGGGCATTGAGCGTGAAAGTTCAACCCAATAAAAAAACATCAATAGAAGGAAATCTAGAAGAATGGACCCTTGTGAAAAGGCGCCATCAAATAATTTCGCAACTTCCAAGTCCTAGTGACGAAAAACAGAAGTCAAGAAACAACCAAAGAGGAAGGCCTAAAGCTAGGCCAAAAGTCTCTACCAAATCAACGGGAGTAGAAGTCGCTTCACGTGCTCCTCCTAGGTTACCAACCCTAGGTGATTATTTTCCCAAGGGCTTCTTCAACAATGAATGCTTTACCTCCAATGTTATTAATGTAGAGGGGAAAGGCGAAGCAAGGAAAGGGTCGAAAGAGGATTCAAAACAGAAGAGAACTATCTCGCGACTCAATAATATTCCTTCCAATACAAGTTTAGCAGAGTCTCTTAAGCTTCCTTTTGATGATCGAATAGCTCTAATCGCAGCGTTGATAGATCCGGAAGAATATGAAGGCAAAGTCTTAGAGCATATTGGATCCACAACCCGACAAGACTGTATGGCCACCATCACATTTGACGATGAAGATTTGCAACTGGGCTCTCGTTTACACAACAGACCACTCTACGTTAGTGGTCATATTCGAGAATGCAAGATCAATCGCATAATGATTGATTGTGGATCTGCTGTGAACATCATGCCAGTCAAAACGATGAAGGAGATTGGGATTAATGTTGGTGATCTGACCAAAAGCAAGATCATGATTCAAGGATTCAACCAGAAAGGTCAGCGAGCCATCGGCATGATTCGTTTGAAGCTGCAAATAGGGGAGTTAATTTCCTCGGCTCTCTTCCATGTCATCGACGCTAAAACGTCATACGAGTTACTCCTTGGACGTGTTTGGCTGCATGAGACTGGAGTAGTACCTTCGACTTGGCACCAGTGCTTCAAGTATAGTCGAGACGGAGAAGTCAAGTGCGTAGTAGCTGAGTCCAAACCCTTCCTCGAAGAAGAATCCCATTTTGCTGATGCAAAATTTTATGGAGGAGACGAAGAAAGTAATTCTGCAGGATTGACCATGTCCGGATTTAAGATTAAAAGAAATGCAAACGATGATGATACATCAAGTCCTGATCAGTCTCATCAGCTCGCTAAAGGTAAATCAAGATTTACGTTTGAAGGATTCTCTAAAGGTAACAAACCTCAAACAGAATCAACTGACGTTGAGGTATTAAGAAAAGAGTTAACTCTTCCAATACCTAACATTCCGAAATTGTTCCTACCTCGTCAATTCATAGGAGTCCCGGGAGAATGCAAATCATCGTCGGAGGCTTCGACATATGTTCCAAACATATCAAAGCTTAGCATTGCTAGCTCATCCAAACAAGACAAGACTGGAGCCAATGAACCAAAACAGACTTTCAAAGGATGTTATAATCCTCAAGCCAAAAAGCTATTTGAGAATGCCGGGTTTGGGAAAGGAGAGCCTCGCAAATTAGGTGATCTCGATGCTGTTCTTTCAGATGGGCGTGTCCCTTCTCATTTTGACGGAACCCTCGTGTCACAACCCAGGTATGGCTTGGGATATGATCCAAATCCACCAAGAAAGATTAAGGTCAAAAAGGTTTCCTCGAACCCAATCATGATTCAAATTTACGACGTTACAGAAGAGAAGCCTGAACAATCGAAACTTTCGGTGTTCGATCGAATTGAAAGTGAGAATGCCAGAGTTTCAGTTTTTAAAAGGTTAAAACAGGAATCATCCCCAACGGTTGATGTAAAAGTTAAAGCTTTCGTCTTCCAAAGGTTAAGTGAAGTTCCTTCTTCTTCTTCTACCCAAATTGGTGATGACACACAAGCTCCTCAGAAATCATTTCAAAGGCAAACTGCCTTTTCTCGACTTGGAACTAAAACTTCCGAGCCGAGTCCAAAGCCTCAACGATCAAGGAGAAGACGAAAATATCAAAAGAGCTACCCTTCTCTAAGTAATAATGGGGATGAAGAAGAAGCCTCTGTTAATCACATAGCTTTTGAAGAGCCTCCCGAACATGAGTCTGAAAACTCTACCACAACAAACGAACTTGAGTCAACCCCACCGACATTTGAAGAAGGGGGACAAGCTACGGTAGATGACTTGAAGCAATTGAACTTGGGAACTGAAGAAAACCCAAGGCCAGTGTTTGTAAGTGCTCTCCTCAATCAAAAAGAGGAATCAGAATACGTCCGCTTGCTTCAAGAATACAAAGACGTATTTGCATGGTCTTACAAAGAAATGCCGGGGTTAGATCCGAGGGTTGCAGTACATCATCTTGCAGTGAGGCATGGAGTTCGACCAATCAAGCAACTTCAAAGGAGATTTCGACCAGAATTGGTTCCTCAGATCGAAACGGAAGTCAACAAACTGATTGAAGCTGGATTCGTACGTGAAGTCAAATACCCAACTTGGATCGCGAATATTGTCCCCGTAAAAAAGAAAAATGGACAATTACGAGTCTGTGTTGACTTTCGTGATCTGAATCAGGCATGTCCCAAAGATGACTTTCCGCTTCCAATAATAGAGTTGATGGTGGATGCAACTACCGGGTATGAAATCTTATCTTTCATGGACGGATTTTCTGGATACAACCAAATACGCATGAATCCGAAAGATGAGGAACTCACAGCATTCCGTACCCCTAAGGGCATTTATTGTTATAAAGTTATGCCGTTTGGGTTGAAGAACGCGGGGGCAACCTACCAACGAGCAATGCAAATGATCTTCGATGACATGCTGCATAAGAACGTAGAATGCTATGTAGATGACCTTGTTGTTAAAATAAAGAAACGAGATGATCACCTACAAGATCTACGGGATGTTTTTGAAAGGTTTCGACGACATCAATTAAAGATGAATCCACTAAAGTGCGCATTTGGTGTCACGTCTGGGAAATTTCTTGGCTTCATTGTTCGACATAGGGACATTGAAATTGACCAATCAAAAATTGAAGCTATAATCAACATGCCAGAACCAAGAAATGTGCATGAGGTGAAAAGTCTCCAAGGAAAACTAGCATACATTCGGAGATTTATCTCTAACCTTGCCGGACGTTGCCATCCATTCAACAAATTAGTGAAGAAAGATGTATCATTTGAATGGGATGATGCTTGTCGAAGTGCTTTCCAAAGCATTAAGCAATATTTGTCTCGTCCACCAGTACTTGCAGCTCCGGTCCCAGGGAAACCGTTAACCCTTTATGTTGCAGCACAAGAATATTTTCTAGGAGCACTCCTTGTCCAGACCAATGACGAAGGAAAAGAGAATGCACTCTACTACTTGAGCCGGACACTGGTTGGTGCCGAGATGAAGTATTCGCCTATTGAGAAAATATGCCTCGCATTAATCTTCGCGGCTAAGAAATTGAGACATTATATGCTATCACAGACGATCAGTCTTGTTTCAAAAATTGATCCTTTAAGGTATATAATGTCTAGACCAATTCTCTCTGGAAGAATTGGAAAATGGGCATTGTTGTTGTCTGAGTTCGACATCAAGTTCATTCCCCAAAAGGCCATCAAAGGACAAGCTTTGGCAGATTTCCTGGCTGACCATCCAATTCTAGTGGAATGGGAACTGCAAGAAGACTTCCCAGATGAAGAAGTTTTATTTACTGAAATCATACCATCATGGAGGCTATACTTCGATGGGGCAGCCCGAAGTTATGGTGTAGGAGCAGGAGTTATCTTTATCACTCCATATGATCTTGTCATACCGTACTCGTTTACTTTAACAGAGAAATGTTCAAACAATGTAGCAGAGTATCAAGCCCTTATCATTGGCTTAGAGACAGCTATATATATGGGTATTCATCAGCTAGAAGTCTTCGGGGACTCTAAATTGATAATCAACCAACTCTTAGCTGAGTACGAAGTCCGTAATTCTGACTTGAAGCCATATCATGAATATGCATCAACGCTTGTGAAGCGATTTGATTTGTTAAAAATCAAATTCGTACCTAAGGCTGAAAATAAGGAAGCCGATGCCTTAGCTAATTTGGCCGCTGTTCTAGCCAGGTCAGATGAAGATTTTTCTCACTCCGTATCAATTGCTCAAAGGTGGGTGCTTCCGTCCCTGCTACCCAGTGATATGGAAGAAAACAACAGCGTTGAAGTGATCGAAGATGAAGAAAAAGAAGATTGGAGACAGCCAATAATTGATTTTCTTCAACATCAAAAGCTACCAGATAATCCACGACGAAAAACCGAAATCAAGAGGCGTGCACCCCGCTTTGTCTTTTATAAAGGAACGCTCTACCTACGATCATTCGATGGGGTTTTCCTCCGATGTCTAAGTAATGATGAAGCAACACATGTCGTGGAAGAAGCCCACTCTGGAATCTGTGGTGCTCATCAGTCTGGACCCAAACTCCATTTTCGAATAAAGAGGATGGGGTACTACTGGCCGACTATGGTACAGGACTCCATGGATTATGCAAAGAAGTGTGAAGCTTGCCAAGTTCATGCAAACTTCATTCATCAACCTCTAGAACCATTACATCCGACAGTAGCTTCTTGGCCGTTCGATGCATGGGGTCTCGATGTAGTTGGACCCATAACTCCAAAGTCTTCAGCTGGACATTCATACATCCTTGCTGCAACTGACTACTTCTCTAAGTGGGCTGAGGCCATACCGTTGAAAGAAGTAAAGAAAGAAAATGTTGCAGATTTCATTCGTATCCAAATCATTTATCGGTACGGGGTCCCACGATACATCATCACTGATAATGGGAAGCCCTTCCGCAATAGCCATATAAACAATTTGTGTTCAAAATTTGGATTCAAACAGTACAACTCATCCATGTACAATGCAGCGGCTAACGGGTTAGCGGAGGCGTTCAACAAAACTCTATGCAGTCTAATGAAAAAGGTTGTCTCCAAATCAAAAAGAGACTGGCATGAAAGAATCGGTGAAGTCTTATGGGCTTATCGAACCACCTATCGAACTCCAACACAAGCCACTTCTTATGCCTTAGTGTATGGAGTGGAAGCTGTACTTCCTTTGGAGTGTCAAATTCCGTCACTTCGAATTGCTATCCAAGAAGGTTTGACGACAGAAGAAAATGTCATTCTTCGATTGGAGGAGCTAGAAGCTTTGGATGAGAAGAGATTAGAAGCACAAATGCACTTGGAATGTTATCAAGCTCGGATGGCGAAGTCCTTCAACAAGAAGGTGCGACCAAGATCATTTCAAGTCGGAGACTTGGTACTTTGCGTACGCAGACCAATCATAATTACAAGAAAAACAGGGGGCAAATTCCAACCTAAATGGGATGGTCCATTCGTCGTCACTCATGCATTCACTAGTGGCTCGCATACAAGATCGTCGACAAAGATGGATTACAAATCGGACCTATCAATGGAAAGTTTTTAAAGCGTTTTTACGCTTGAAGTTCTTCATTTTATTTTTCATTGTAATACTCCTGGCCCGCAAGAGGATAAACTGTGAACGGCCCCCACCCCAAATAAAAAAAATTTGTTTGTTCTTGTAACGAACTACGTTCGACTTGATCCCGTTTGGGTACGTAGGTAGCTTGAATAAATTATAAATTCAAGTTCAGTCACAAATAATAAAATCATTCAATTTGTTTACCATTTTCTGCTGTAAAAAAAATGCTCAAGAAATAAGGAAAAGTTCATCGCAAAAAAAGACGAAGAACGATATAAAAAAAAATCAAAATTCATATGGTCTTAAAAGATCATAAAGTCCTAAATCTATCAAAATCACTCGCCGTTGATCACTTGCAGGAAACTATCTTCAAGGGTCTTTCTTCTCTGGTCAATGGATGTTACACTGGAAACGTCTCTAGTCGGTGATTCTTCTAAAGCGGCTTTGGCAGTTCCAAGCATGCTCTTCTGTTCCTGATGGGTTTGAAGTTCATCACGAAGTCTGTCCATCTCGAAAGCTAGCTGACTAAGTTTACCTTCCAATGAAGAACAAGTGGAATCCTCCACTTCCAACTGAATATTCAGAAACTTCAACTTCTCAGTCTTCTCCTCCGTAGTTGGAAACTCTAAGTGATGCTTCCTTTCAGATAAATAGATGTCAACTTCTTTAAGAAATACGTCCATGCGTTCCATCAAGGGTGCTGGATCTCCACGGAATGAGCTGGTAATCACGTTTTGAAGAATTAAATTATTCTCATCCCACCAAGAGCGGATGTTGGAAAACCCATGCTTCAAGACATCCCTAAAACACTTCTGAAGATAATTGGTCATCGCTTCTTGCAAAGCAGCCTTCAAGTAAGGAGACTCTTGAGTTATCCCAGGTGGGGGACCAGCCATAAAAGAACAAATTGGAGCTGCCTGACGATTACTTATTTCCGAAGGCGGAATGTTAGCCAAAGCCAATGAAGGGGTAGTAACTGGAACTCCTTGATTGACCTCTAAAATAATAGCTCTCGTAGCCTCAGAATTCACTTCATCTTCATCTTGGAATGCATCTATGTTGAACGTCGAAATGCCTTCATTCATAGTATTCTGGCATCTACAAGGTGGATCGTGAAAGTCATGAGTGCCATCTATTCCTTGAAGTGCACCAATTCTCCCATCGTTCTCGCCGGTCTGATCTTGCAAAGAATCTGGATTCATGGAGAAATTCAATCCTTCGGGAATGCTTGGAAAACCTACGAAAAAAAAATGATAGAGATAAGAAGAATAAGAAAAGAATATACATAAAAAAAAAGGGAGGAAGGCCTACCCGCGTTCCGTGTTCTAGGAGACATAGCTAAAAAATCGATGTCTGATGGTGTACTTGGGAGGCTGATGTTAAGGTGAGAAACTCCAACGTCACCTTTTGAAGAATTTGGAACAGCTTGAAGCGGCGTTGGTTTTACCGATCGTTTAATCTTATATATTCGGGAGAGTGGAGCCTGAAAGTAAAGTTCGTTGCGTAAGCTAAATACAAGCGGTACGTGAAATAAATAAATAAATAAAATACCTAATCTTCAGAACTTTCATCTCCCCGTGATAAAGTCTTACTAGGTGTGTAGGATGCTCGATCTCCAGGGCTACTGCGGTCTGGAATCAAAACTACTTCAGGCATTTTCTCGGCAGGCTCAGAGGTGGGGGCAAACTTTGTCGAGGGAACTTTAAATTTAATCTTCTTAATGACTCTATCATTTCGAAGGTCCATTTCCCTCTTTCGTGAAATCTCTTCAGGAACGATATGTGGAGGATTTAACACTTTGGCTACAGCCCTGTTCGGAACCGGGTTAAGAACAAAGTCACGACTCTCGCTAGAAGACAAAACATGCACTTGAACCTTGGTCAGGAGCGGCAAAATTCGATTATTCCACCAAGTTCGATACTCCAAATCGACATTTTGATGTGTGTCCTTCACGTACTCTGGGATATGAAATGTAGAGCCACTCATCATTCGAGTCAAAGACAACCAGACGCGATACATATCCCCTGCATTGAGAGCGATATCCAACTTTCTTGGTGAACCGGGAAGTCTTTGTTTAAAGCCAAGTTGCCTCGCGAACCTGTGAGGATTATACGCCTCGAGGATGAAAGGAGAGTTTCCTCGACGGTAAGAAACAAAGCCGGATCGAATACTCATCATAAACTCCGAGGTGTCCACGGACCTTGGTTGGTCATCCACTCGTACATCGGGATGGGACAATGGAGGAAATGGATTCCAGCAAAAGTCATTAGCATCCATCACCCCACGGATAAGATCCCGACATTCGACAACATTTTTCTCCCAAGACTGGAAAGCATTCAAGGTGCCAGCATATCTGCGGATTATAGGACGAGCGTAACTCTTGTCCACATTAGCATAAATACCTCGAACAAAATAAGTTGCAGCCCAAGCATAAAGAAAATGTCCAGGAAATGAATGCGAAATCGAGCCAAGGTCCGGGTTCGACTGATGGTTCGATGTCCGTGTGAGTCCTCTATAAATGCTTGCTAATACAGGCGGAACTAGACTGTAGATGTACCCACCTGCCATTTTAGAAGACGCTTTAAAAGTCCCAACTCTTATATACTCATCCCCAGATGGAAGAACGAAACGACAAAGCCACAAGGAGAGATAAGCTGCTATCTCTAATTCCTCTTCTTCTTCTATAGACAAAGATATTGGCAAATCACCCCAATGACTCCGATCCCGGCGTGAAATATCTCTTGGCTTGTCTACAGCTACAGGCCTCCGTATTTCCTTTGAAGCCCTTTGCTGACGTCTCTTGAATGGATTTAGACTCATAACACTCTTGTAATTTTTGTGTTGTCGAGGATTCTGGGCACAACCATTCTCACGAAACCAAAAATTAATCCATTCTTCGTGACTAACGCAATCAGATTCATTCGCATCCGCAATCAGTACAAAAACATTGAAGAGGTACCGGCATGACTTGGAAAGTTGATCTGTCAGCTCTGAAAGACTTGGGACTACCTCTTCATAGTAATCACCCATGATCGAAAGTCCATTTATCTCGCGGACGTCCCAAAGAGAAATGCCGATTTCACCACATGAGGTCACAAAAGTGTTGGTCTCCGGGCACCAAACCTTGCAAAGAGCTCTGTAGATAGAATTTGGGCGATGATAATCCCTTGCAGCGCAGCTGACTGCATAAGCTAATTGGCGAAGATTCCTTTTGAGCAGAAGTTTCTGGACCCATGAAGACCACTCCCAAAACTTTGGAAGAAAAGAAATCTCTCCTCGACTGACAAGTGCGCTTCCCCATCGTATTTCTTTGTTGTTAATCCTTTCACAAATTACGGCCCTTGGAATACACTCCATGCTCTGAGAATGATGAGGCGGGAGACACAAAGAGGGAAAATGACTGCTGGAGCGGTTGGAAGTGGCAGCTTCTGAATTCTCGTTACATTCACTAATAATAGGTAGATGCAACTATGGCAAAGGCTCCAAGAGTTTAGGAGAAAGATCTGTAGCTGGCTTATGAATGCTAAGTTTAAGTTCACCTCGTATGCCGGGTTGAGCATGATACTTCACATCAGTATCTTTGAAACGAAGATAACTCTTGCCTTGGCTCTTAAGCTCGATGATTTCGTGTATATCTGAATACGCACCATTATTAGAGCTCATCCCAGCCATTCCTAAAAAAAAAGAGGAAATCAGTAAACAAAAAAAAGGGGGTTAACGAGCAGTAAATCTTTTAAATTCCTTGTGGTCTAAATCACGAGTCTCCCAAGTATATGGATGGTCCCAAACACAAGTGCCTTGGACGGTCGAAGGAACGGTCTTTGGTCCTAAACACAAAGTGCCTTGGACGGTCGAAGGAAGGTCCTTGGTCCTAAACACAAGTGCCTTGGACGGTCGAAGGAAGGTCCTTGGTCCCAAACACAAAGTGCCTTGGACGGTCGAAGGAAGGTCCTTGGTCCTAAACACAAGTGCCTTGGACGGTCGAAGGACGGTCCTTGGTCCCAAACACAAAGTGCTTTAGACGGTCGAAGGAAGGTCCTTGGTCCTAAACACAAAGTGCCTTGAATGGTGAAAGGTAGCAGTCTTTGGTCTTCAACGTGCATGAAAAGGCGGACAATTTCGAATATTCTCTTGAACCCGTAAAATAATTGCAGTACAAAACTTTACCCTGCACCAAGAAAATTTCGAACCTTAAAAATCTTTGACCTGTTCCCAAAAGTTGAAGTCCTGAAAATAAAAATGTAGAATGTTAGTTCTAATTGTATAATAACAATACTCTTTGCAAAAAAAAAAGATTCACTATTCATGTGAACAGTCGCGGACTCGCGGTACTGTTCACGATTAAAAAAAAAACGCCGAAACATAAAAAAAAAACTAATTTTTGCAAATCAACAAATCCAAAACCAATAAAAAAAAATAAGAAATAAAAAAAAATTATTTTTAGGATTCTACCATTGGCAGAAACCAAGACCAAGACTTGGTCTTGGCAGGTTTCTGCGTGGGCAGAAACATCTTGGTTTCTGTCCACGCAGAAATCAAAATTCTGTCCACGCAGAAATCAAAAGAGAATTTAAAAAAAATAATAATAATAAAAAAGAAGTGGGAGCAAGAAACATGAAACAAGGAACGCTACAGTTGGTTTCTTAGTTTATGTGCCAGAAACCAAGCAAAAAAAAAAAAAGTGAGAGAAAGAAACCGGTAGAAACCTAGGAAATAATATTGTTTTACCTTTTGTTTGTTAAGTTAAACCTGTAATGTTCTAAATAACATGATTCTTTTGTATAAATATTTAAATATCGGGCTTCACTTAAACCCAACTTACCCTAAAACATAAAGGGCTTGTTTAAAATCAAATAAATAAATAATCAAACAACATAAAAAATAAAAATAAAAATAAAAAAATCAAGATTTACTAATTTATTTATTTCATAATAAATTGATAAATCTTGAGGGGGCATTTGTAGACATTAAAAAATAAATAAATAACGGGTTGGGTTAATTTAAATAATTAGCCCAATTAAATTTACTAAGTCAAAGTCTAGGCCCATAAAATTCTAAAAGCCCACCCTACTTTTTAATAAATCTATAATTATTCAATTATAATCAATTTAATTGAACTAATTTGGTGATTACCAAAATTGGCCACGGATTTCCCCTATAAATAGGGTCGAAGGTTCACTTCATAGGGAAAGCAAAAAGTGCAGAGAAAATCACGAAGTGCTGAAGAAATCTCCAAGCCGGAGCAAGAGAAGAAATTCTCTCAAATCAAGTCCGACAAACACAAAGAAAATCAAAATATTCTTCAAATCAAACTCAAGAAGATCAAAGTCTTCTCCAAATCAAATCAAGTCCAAGAAGATCAAAGTCTTCTCCAAATTAAATCAAATCCAAGCTCCGAAGTACAAATTCAAGCTCCAAAATTCAAGTGTCGAACAAGTCAAACTCTCGACAAATCAAATTCTCAACAAATCTCGAAGTCAAGGATTCAAGCCACGTGGCCCCTCGTCTTCAAACATCTAGATCATTAATCAGAGGATTAATTGCATATTTGCAATCACAAGAAGATTCATATCCATTTGTATTGTATTTTCTTTAAAATACAATTTGTAACGATTTTCGTATTTTAATATACGCGAAATCCATCGTACAACCACACTAAATTAGGTAATTAGCGCGTAACGTCCTTCCTCTTGGAAAACGTCGTTAGCTTTTATTTTCCCACATTTTCACCATATTTCTAACTTTCATTGGGCAAAAGGATTACGGATACCCCACAATTTATCAAGATTTGGATCAATGTTGAAGAGAGGGAAGGCCAAATTTGAGACTTGAAAGAGTTGTTAAAACTAGTCATTTACATGTTCATTAACGGAATCCATAATATTATAAAAAAACAAGTCAATCATCAAGTAACACGTTGAGGATGGAAGTTGGAATGGATTGAAAATTACTTGAATTTTCAGTTTCAGTTTGAAACCCGCTTTTGGCATTGAATACGTTTGAACTTGAAGATTTGTATCTTTAGAAGATTTGTAACCCTTAAAGTAAGGTTTCCAACACATTTTGAATCATTTCAATCGAATATTGGAAGTGAAAGATATGACCAAATTACTAAAAACTGTCTGGATCCAAAAAAAAAAAAATTGACACGAATTTTCTTATTTTGTTAGAATTTTAGTTTATATAATATTCTTGTAATCTTTATCAATTATTCAAGTTTTTACCTTATTTTCTAGGTTTAGTATAAATATGAAACTTTATTTCATTGTAAAAGAGAACATTTTTTGACATAATGAAATATAAGGATTTTCTCTCTTTTTGTTCTTCATGAACATTTGAACTTATCAAATATATTATTATATTTATGGGGTTCAAACCTAGAACTTATCAAAGGATTAGACACCCTTTGTGGCGTTCGCAAATCGAGGTTCGTTGGTTTTGCAATTAAGAGGGCATTCAAACTTCGTTTTTGTTTGGTTGTTTAGTTCAATAATTTGCGAGTCAAGATTCTATCGTCTACAACCTGAATTTTGGGCTTTCCCGACATTTTCAATTAATTCCGCAATTTTCACGTTGATCCCGTTCCCAGGTTCGTGTCATTTGATATCAGAGCTTGAATTCCAGATTCAAGTTCTATCTTTTTCTTTTGTTTTGAATCTTTTGTTTTTTTTCTTGTATCTAGTAATATTTTGAGTTTTTGATCAAAAAAAAAAAATTCAAAAGTTGTTTTTGTGCTCAATTTGATTCCAAATCAACTTCCGTCTGTTTCGTTGTTATCGTAGTTGATTCTTAAGTAAAATAAAATTTATTGTTCATCTGTACGGGTACTATTCATCCGTTCCGTCCGATTTTTTTTTTATTTCTTGAAAATTGTTCAATTTCATAATATCTATTCCAATTCCAAAAATCCGTTTATATTCATTCTAATCCAAAAAAATTCAAGAACCACTTTCTTGAATTTAAATATCATTCATCCAATTGTCTAATTCTTTTCTTAAATTTCCCTGGTTATGCCTACTTAAATGATGGATTATGATTGAGGATTTATTTTTCAAACTCGTTGTTTTGTGTGTAGTACGGTATGCAATTTGACTACTGATAAGGAGTACATATCAGACTTAGTTAGTATCACGATGGTGGAAAAATTGGGATTACCTTTGCAACAACACCCTAGGTCTTATATGATGACTTGATTGAAAGAGTGTGGGAAGGTAGATGTGACCAATCGTGTTTTATTGAATGTTACCATTGGGAAATATATTGATGAAGTTTGGTGTGATGTAGTCCCATTAAAATCTTTTCATATTTTGTTTGGGAGGCCTTGGAGGCATGAGAAGAAGTCTATTTATGATATGGAGAGGAACATGTATATGTTTCTTCAAAGATGGGGTAAAAATCACTCTGGCTGGGTTGACACTAGAACAATCATTTGCAGACCGATGGAATGTGAGAAGTGAGGTAGAACGGGAAAAGCAAGAGGGTGAGTTGACCACACCTAAGGAGAACATGGAAGTTGAATTGCAGGAGGAGTCCAAAAATAGGGAAGTTGAGATGGAGGATGATGGATTAAAAAATGCAGTTGATATTCGGGAAATTGAACTAATTAACGAGGAAGATCACGAGCAGTTTGGTATAAAAATTGTAGAGATGGTTCAGCAAGAGAGTGAGAAACTAATAAAAGAATGTGTTGAGCAAATTGTTGAAAATATTGTAGGGAATGAATAGCAGAATTCCATTGTTAAGCATGATATGGTGGAGACGATACATTATGAGTACGAGGACACATATCTCATTGAGGGGGAAACTAACAAATTCAATCGTGTTTTGCTTAATTCATTCTTTCAGGTTGATCATTGTACGTGGGAGTTCATACAACAACATCTATGACTGATTGTGTTTGTGCTGTAATACATCCATATCTACAAAATGGATGGGTACCGTGTATTGATCTTATGCCATGGAGGAATTTTTTTTCCATTTGATCCAGGTGGTGTAGTGATTAAATTTTTAACATGTTGGTTATCTCCTACGCAATCACAATGCATGGATTCGAGGACGAATCCTCTTGAAGAGGGAGAGTATGATATGATCCGAGATGCGTCACAATCTATCAAGATTTTGATGATTGTTGGAGAGATGGAAGGGCCAAGTTTGAGATTTCAAAGAATTGATAAAGTTGTTTATTTACATTTTCGATCAACGGAGTCCATAATATTGAAGAAAATAAATCAATGGTCGAGTAACATGTTGGGGACGGAAGCTGGAACGGGTTGGAAAGTACTTGAATTTTCAGTTTCAGTTTGAGACCCACTTTTGGCATGGAATACATTCGAATTTGAAGATTTGTATTTCTAAACGATTTGTAGCCCTTGAAGTAAGATTTCCAACATATTTTAAATCACCTCAATCGGATATCGGGAGTGGAAGATATAATCAAAATACTGAAAGTTGTTCGGATCCAGAAAAAACTGTTTTGACGTGAATTTCTTTATTTTGTTAGAATTTTAGTTTAGGTAAGATTCTTGTAATCTTTATCAATTATTCACGTTTTTACCTTATTTTCTAAGTTTAGTATAAATAAAAAAACTTTATTTCATTGTAAAGAAAATCGTTTTTGACATAATGAAATATGAAGATTTTCTCTCTTCTTGTTCTTCATGAACATTCGAACTTATCAAATATATTATTATATTTGTGGCGTTCAAACATAGAACTTATCAAAGGATTAGACATCATTTGTGGCGTTCGCAAATTGAGGTTCGTTGGTTTTGTAATCAAGAGGTCATTCAAACTTCGTTTTTGTTAGATTGCTTGGTTCAATAATTTGTGGGTCGAGATTTTACCATCTACAACCTGAATTTTGGGCTTTCTCGACGTTTTCAATTAATTCCGCGATTTTCACGCTGATCTCTTTCCTGAGTTCGCGTCACAAAACATTCATTTTATATATTTTCTCAATTAAAAGCTGACGAATATAACATTTTTATTTAAATAAAACAAGAAGAAAGATTTTATTTTTGAATGGAAGATGATATTTTTGAAATGTTTAGCTAAATTAAGTTTTGATATTTAGTGATATCAATATCAATTTTGGTGTGTTGACTTACATTAATATTGCATCTTAATTTACCTGGTATGTTGTTGAATTTATGAATAACCATTTCAAATGTTTTTATTCCTATTACTGTTTAACATGTTTTTACATTTGGTATTTGAATTGTTTTTTCAGGAAACATGTTGGACAAAGGAAAAAACAAGATTCATTTGAATCAGTTGGTTTTAGGTAGATTAGATTGTGTGTTTGAGTCACGTTATTTTGGAAGAATGCATTTTGAAATAATAGATTGAAGGAGAATGTGTGGTAGAAAAAGAATGAAAAGTTATTGATGTGATAAAAAATATTATTTTATTGAATAATGTGTAATTGAAAATGAGTAGAAAAATGAGAATGAAAATTTTAATGTGTACCAAACATGAGCTCAATTTGCTTTGTAATACATCTTTTTGTCACATAATGACAAATGAGGAGTTTGTTAAGTTTTAAAGATGTTGTCAATCTTTTGACAAAACTATTGTTGAAAAAGAGTTTTTAAAAGTTAAAGTGTCAAATGCTAAGTTGTATAGGTTTGAAGTCCTAAGGTTCGAGTATGGAACAAGGAGAAAAGAGTCGTCATAATTTCGCTAGCATATTGCCCAACTAATACTCGAGCGATAAAACACAAAAGCTATATCGCCCGCCTATCGTCTGACTTCGCTCAAGCGACACAACGTCGCTGAGCTGTCGCTCGAGCGACAGTGTATTTCGAGAAAACCTAATTTGCATTTTTCAAGGTTTTTATCTGGTTCATACTATCCAAAACCTCAACGCTATATATATCTACGCCTCCATTCAAAAAAGGAGAGTTGAACATTGAGAGAAAAAATAGATTACTTCCTACATATAATTCATATAGTTCAACCTTTATTTTGATTTCATCATTGTGTTGAAAAACATCAAATTCACATAAACCAAACACCAAAACACATACTTCCATAACATCGTTAGAGTTTTGAAGATCAAGGAAGGTGATTGGAGTATCGGTTGTTGGAGAACGAGGAGTTCTCATTGATCCACATGAGATAGACGAATTCAGAGGGTCGGGAATTGATGTAGGAGCACGCAATACAAGAGGACTTTGGTGATTACAATTAGGAGGTCAGAAAAGTACCGGAGTTAGTCGAGTCTCACAGTGATGTAAGTTGATTCATTTATAGTGGATTTTTACTGGTTTGGGCCCAGAGTTTTTACTTAGTTACATGTCTTCTTCGTCAACAATTTTCAAACGTTATTTATTTTTGAGTAATTTATTAACTGCGACAATTCAACATAGGATAGTTGTGCATGTGAATTCATCTGTATTAATTAATAACTATGATTTTTTGCATTTATTAATTGGTAGATTTAAATTCCACATAAACACATATTCACCCTCTTTCTAGGTGTTAATTGGGTCGAACTTTGTTATTTCAACCTCCGTAACCAGCACCACCACCATACTCTTCATCATCATCTTCCCCTCTTCCTATCGTCCCCCTCCTTCAAATCGTCTATAAAATCCAATCTTGTCCAACATCGCTCTCATGGGTTTCTCTTCGCTCCTCTAACATAAAAGAAGGGCTAGGCCCTTATTGCAACCATAAGTTGAAGAAGAGAAAAAACTTCCTGCCAATCACATCAGTTCTTCTCACCTGTTGAACCACCCAATTATATTCTCCCATCTAAGTTAGCCTCAAATTGTTTTGGAGAGTGGCTGCAAAGGTTAGTACGTACTAACCTAGAGAAAGGAAGATAAACAGGAAGAAAGTGGATAGAAAAGTGATATGGAAGATATTTATTGACTTGTGACCATATTGGAACTAGATATCTAACCAGTTCATTGTGAAAACAAGCGTAGGAAGATAAAGAGTAAGAAAGTGGATAGAAAAGGGATATGGAAGATAATTACTAACTTGTGACCAGATTGGAACCAAATATCTAGTCAGTTCAGTGTGAAAACGAGGGTGCACAAATGAACAGTGAATCCCTCATTATAAAAGTAGTGATATAACATGGTCTGGTGATTTTGTTACACTATAATTTTTTTATAATTTGAAATCAAAGTCAAACATTAGTTTTAATTACGCATTCATAATTATTATTTACTTATTATCAAAATATCTTTCGTGAAGACCAATGACTTATCTTCATTATAATTCTTACAATTTAAGTGAGATGTACGTCTTTGTGACCCCGGAAACAAGAAAATAGATAGTTAATCACATGTCTAAGATGTAAGATGAAATTCTTTTTTCTTACGTGTCCATAGCTTTGTGTCTTTTAGAGATGTCAAATGGGCCGAGCGGCTTGTCGGCTTGGCCGCTCTGCTCGTCAAGCTCGCGAGTGGCTTGTGGGCCTTGCCCACGAGCCGAGCCCACGAGCTCGACTTGTGGGCTCGTGAAATTTAAAAAAAAAAACGTGAAAAAAAAATTCAAAAAAACTCGTGGCTCGGCTCGTGAGCTTACGAGCTCGTGGGCCGAGCCAAGCTCGCCCACGAGCTCACGAGCCACGAGCCGAGCTCGTGGGTTAAAGGGCCGAGCCGGCTCGGCTCGGCCCATTGACATCTCTAGTGTCTTTTGAGCTCTTTCGTCCAAATTATATCAATAGTACGCTTGTAATAAATACAACTCCCAGTATGTAATAAATAAACATAAAAGAGTCATTGACATTATAAATACTCTTCTCTTTATACTAGTTGTCTGCCTGTGTTATATTTAAGAGAAAATTGACACTCTTGGTTCTTATTAACCAGTTACATTAAAAAATGAAATTATCCTAGGAGAAAAAAAAAACTAAAAATTTATGCAACAGAGTACAAATTTTACGGCCAAGTCACAATTTTAAATTATCAATTTTGCTATCCAAAATGTATGAAAAATATGTTTATTGATAGGCTTTTAGACTCATTATATGTGAAATCAACAATGATAGAGCACTGTATAGCACATATGTTGGACAAAGATTTTTTTGAAAAAAATGATCAAGAAACTGGTGTAATGTGAGAGTCGAAAAATATATAAAGCTCCATATTTGTTGAGTTAAACATATGAACCACTAAATAAAATTTATACGCATATAAAAAAAAAAAAAATCAATGTGAAGAGGAATAGAAATTACAACATTGATTTCAGAAGTACAATTATTGATATCAAAAAAATAGTCAATAACTGTATTTCTTTAGCATATTGCACGTAGGGATGTATACCATCGTATACTTTAATCCAGCTTCCATCTTTGCATTTTTATCGGGATGGTAATTGAACACATTATCCACCATGTATGATTGATCATCTCCAGATATAGGATTACCATAATTGTACCTTAAAAAAAACCGTGGTTGTTAGCTTTTACATTCGTATTTACAGTTTGTCCTAATAAGAAATTCAAAGCCTGAAATGTCAGTAAACAAATTAATTCAAGGTGTTAAGTTATTAGTTTGTACTTTTATTTTAATATTTTTTAACTTTTCCAAGAGTAATATGATGGAAGAAATTGAATGAAGAGTTTTTGATGATTTCTGTCTATGTATTCAATCACTTACAAAGAAAAACGAAAAAAGTAAATAGGAAAACTTGTTGAAATGTTTAATAGAAGAGGCGCAAAAAATAATTCTACCCCGACGACTAGAAAGAGATGTACCACTATTGCCGTCATCCTTGTCGCTATCGCTATTTTGATGAGAGTGATCAATAGCATCAACTCTGATTCGATAACTGAATCTAGCACCTTCGTCCTATGTATAGTTGGAGTCTCTATCTTTCCTCGTACCTCTAGGGGTCCAACATTCCCTACAAAACCAAATGCCTGTAAAAAGAGAGAGATAATCATTAAAATACTTGATAAAGTGAAATTGTCAGCACCCAGGAATTTCTAGTAAGAGATCTATAAACTTGTTGAATAAATTCTAGTTTCACAAAACTGTGACATTTGCATCAAGAAACAGAATTGCTAAAAAGAAGATCTTATGAGGCTGCCTTGAAAACCCACACAATTCCATAAGTGAGAACATTGTATATTTAAAAAATTTCTAGTAAGGAGCATTCAAAAATTTAGCAACATCACCATAGGAGTAGTTGTGGTTTCAACTTATCAATTGCATAAAAAGGCAACTGCTAGAGTTATTTAACCCTGTGACTCTGAAGGCACACAAATTAGTGATAACATGTGCACCTTTAAAATTATTTAAAAGTGTTGCAATAGCCAATTTATCATGCCTACTTCATCCAGGGACTTGGCCAATAGGAAAACTATCAAATCACATAGTATCAATTTGAAGGCCAGTAAAATGCAAGCAATCTCAACGTTATATTATGGACAACTATTAACCGATCATAGAATTTTATGAGAATTCTATGCAACCTAAACATTCATAGGAATGAAATTGTCTATATTTACATTGATAGGGTCCAAGATTAATAAGTTGTAGTGCTGCGCCCCGTTTATCTGATGTGAAAGTACAAGGGTCTGCTAAAAAAGAAAAATTCATAAATATTAACTGGTGTGTATTTACAAATAGAAATAGTGTATGCATTTTCATAGCCAATATGCAGCTAACATGCTAAGAAGATTAATCCGCAGCTGCCTTCAAGTAAAGAGTCTCAAATTCCAATGCATTCATTCTTCAATTAACTCTTCTCAAAACTCTTGGCCCCAAGCCCAAATAAACAACATAAACTCTTTTGATTCCCATTTTTAATCAACCCCAATGGTGGGTTTCTGGAAAACCGTTGAAGAAAAAAATGTAAAAGATTATGGCTACTTTAAGAGAACTGGATAATGAACAGTAAAACACCGGTTCGCGTGTTAAAAGGGGGTACCCTGAAATGAATAATAATTAATGGGTAGAGTCTCGATAGGTAAAGAGGATTTAGAAGTACATATCTTTTTTTTTTATATACTCAGGTGTCCACATTCGATGATTAATCCTGAAATCTACGCCTTGGCCCCTCAAGACGCAGACCGGTAAGCCGCGGGATGTGCCCCAAGCTGGCCAGGGTCTAGAGCCCTTCCACTGATCTGACAAAGTGTCGAGCGAGTCAATATATGTTGCACTTTGCCTTCCAGGAGAACTCCTATCTTCCAAGATAAATTCTGCATTTCAAGAGAGAGCTTGTCTTCCAAGAGTACAAATCGTGCTTTTCGTAACATGTTAAGTGTTCCTTGCTTCCCCCAATAAAAGAAATTATTCCAAGTACAATTGATAGTAATAACCTAAATAAATATGAACATAATCGAAACCATTGAGGAAAAAGGGCGATGGTAAAAAGTAATTCCCTAGGCTGAAAGCCATCAAATCAATTGAATGGCTGCGTGGAAAGACACATGAAATTGCATATATCATAATTAATATTTCAATTCACATTTAGATCATACCTAACCTTCATATTTTTCTTCTTCCTACAAGCATGCATACTTTGAAAGATTGTGTAATTATTTACTCTTCAAGAGAGCGGTTTATGTATTTGAATAGGGGGAAAGGGGACCATCTAGCTTTGGTGCATAGTGAAAATAATTTATTCAAAGGAGAATACATTGTATATTAGTAGAAAGAATTTTATTAATGTTATATCACTTCTTTGTCTGAAGTAAATAAAACTTTTCATATCATAAAATGGATAGCTTTACAAACAAGACTCCATTATCACTCCTTCTCTTAAAAGAGAGAATACAGGAATCACTGTTTCATTTTGTCACAGCCGTTTTCACACAGGAATTGGTTTCAAACTGGTTTTGTACTATTCATTATTCTTATTATTTATTTTAGTCGTCAACATAGTTATATATTAGTTAATAAAAAACACGGATAACTCCAAAAAAAAAAAAATATCTGCACGCCGACTCCACTATATTAAGATATAGTGATATACATGAAAATGCAGTAAACGCGTTTCCAATGAGAATCAAACACAGAAAATAAAAAAATAATAATTTTTTTTTGCCGACTTCGTATGAATATATATCTGCAAACCGACTTCACTGTATGTATCTTGCCGCTTCCTGTTCTATATATATACATGAAAATGCACTAAACATATTTCTAAGTACACAGTTTCACGTTTCTCTTATTTAGAAAATACAAAAGAAAAATATTTTGATTTCAAACAACCAATATTCTCAATTAGCAGTTCGCGTTGTGAATTGGCAGAACAATCCATTGAAGGTAAATTTTTATTCATTGTTATATTTTTGCTCTTTCATTTGAGTACTTTTTTTCCCTGCAACATGCTTTCTGTTTGTTCGTTATTATTTAGTTTTATTATGTTTTTCGTCTTTATTTATTTAGTTCATTATTTCTGTTGTGATTATATTTCATGGAAATGAATCGGTAAATTAAATATATATATTTTTGCAACATGTGAATTGGCAGAACAATCCATTGAAGGTAAATTTTTATTCATTGTTATATTTTTGCTCTTTCATTTCAATATTTTTTTCCCCGCAACATGCTTCTGTTTGTTCGATATTATTTAGTTTTATTATGTTTTTCGTCTTTTTTTATTTAGTTCATTATTTTTGTTGTGATTATATTTCATGGGAATGAACCGGTAAATTAAATATATATTTTTTTGCAACATGCTTTAGGTTTTGTCGTTTTTGTTTAGTTTTATTTTTTTTTTCATCCTTTTCTGTTTAGTTGTTTATGGGGTGGTCGAGATGAGAGACTTTTGACAAGGTAAAAGAAATGAGTTTTTTTTTTTTATTATTAAGGAAAATAATATTTTTTTAACACCATTGTGTTATAAAAAAAAATTCTAACTCGCCGTGCGGGCACGAGGAGATGCAATCTCCCCGTGCGTGCACGGGAGTCCATTTCTCCCCGTGCGCACACGAGGAGTCCAACCTTTTTTTTTAATACATCAAAATGTATTTCAAAAGAGACGATCTTTTTTTTATTATTAAGGAAAAGAATATTTTTTGAACACTTTTGTGTTATAAATAAAAAAAAAATTAAATAAAATTTCTAACTCCCCGTACTCGAACAGGGAGAAATGGACTCCCCGTGCATACACGGGGAGAAACCAACTCCCCGTGCGCACACGGGGAGTCGAACCTTGTTTTTTAAAATACATCAAAATATATTTCAAAAGAAACGAGTTTTTTTTTTATTATTAAGGAAAAGAATATTTTTTAACACCTCTATGTTATAAAAAAAAATTAAATAAAATTTCTAACTCCTCGTGCGCGAACGGGGAGAAATGGACTCCCCGTGCCCGCACGGGGGGATGCGATCTCCCCGTGCACGCACGGGGAGTCCTATTTATTTTTATTTTATTTTTATTTTTATTTAAATCAATTCAATTAATCAAAATATTATTATATACAATAAATTTATTACATACAATATTTGTTTTTCCTTCAATTCTTTCTTTTCTTTTTAATATATATATTTTTTACTTCATTCCATACATATACATATAATAAATTCAAAATTTTCATTTTTTTGCAAAAATAGTTCTACTAATTTACACTTTGCATAGACTTTAAATAAAATTTCATTTATAAATAATTTACTTCAAAATTATTAAAAAATATTCAATTCCATACATACATAAAACTAAAAAATCCTTTCGGGGGCGTTGCCCTCGACCCCCGCGACCTGACCGGTCTGGTCGATCCCCGTTGGGGGCGTTGCCCCCAAACCCCCACGAGGGGCGCTGCCCCCTCGTCCCCCGCGACCTGACCAGGCAGGTCGATCCCTGTCGGGTGCGTTGCCCCCCGAACCCCCCAGCTTGTCAATTCAATAAATAAATATGTAATTTATTAAATTTATACTTCATATATTTCGATTATTTATTTATTTATATTCAATTTATAATTTTCTTTACTTATCATATCTTTAGTCATTTATGATTCTATCAATATTGAATTGTTCCCATTTTTTTTTTTTGTTGTAAGATATCATTGTCAAATTAAAAATATTACAATTTTCAACTTTAATTAAACTCTCATACGTATTTTCTTATTGTTACTGAGGTAGTGAGATAGACTTTACTATTCTCATTAGTAGACAAAAAATTGGCTCCAACTTTTTGTACATATTTTTACTTTAATCTTATTTTTGTTCGTTAAAATTGTGCAAGGTCTGACTGCTATCCATCTCTTGAATTTTCTTCTCTTCATTTTGCTCGGGTGAAAAGGTAATAATTTCTTCTCTTCTAAAAATTTAATTTTATTCGATAATGTTTAATTATTCTTTATTTGTTGATAATAGCATATAAAAAATATTTTTAATTTTCTTCAGATTTCATTTCATTAATATTTGAGTCAGCGATTTCAATATTAATTACTATTGAATTAAATTTTACAATTTCGTTACTTGACTTTAAATTTATGCATTTTATACAAATATTATATACTAGAGTTTTATGACTTTTATTCATCAATTTTATTTCGCATTTTGCTACAGTTAGTATTATTATTATTATTATTTGTTAGTTGTTTGACTAATATAATATTTTCTCTTTCATTATTCAAATAGGTGATATATTTATTGTCATCATGAATTCTCTGCAAACTGGTAATGAAGAGCCTAAGTTTACTAATCTTGAAAGTATTTCCGAAAGCACATGTAAATCATATAATGCTTTCATTCGCCAACAACAAAATCGAAGGCAAGCGGATATGAGGAATCGAGTTCAAACCATAAGTATTGATCATCGTAAAAGGATAAATGATCCTATGTTATCTCAAAATAATAATTCTGGTGTTGCTTATGTGCATGAGTCTATAATACATTCTTATTCTGAGGGTTCCACTTCGAATGAAGAATCAACTAATGTTTATGAATTATGTGAAAATTTTAACCTTTTGAATATACCAACTACTGCATATGTGTTACCAACATGCAACTATTATAAGTATTGCGGCGCACAAAAATTTCATAGAGAAACAAAAGGTTTTTGTTGTTGTGATGGAAAAGTAAAACTTTGTATGCCTGATTCACCAAATGAATTGTACAATTTATTTATTTCTAAAGAACCTATATGTATGGTATTCAAAAAACTTTCACGCGGGTATAATAACCACTTCGCATTCACTTCATTTGGCGTGAAGTACGACAAGGAGCTCTTTAAAGCATACCGAGGTATTTACACATTCAGAGTTCAGGGACAGATATATCATTATATAAATCAACTTATGCCAGAAAATAATACACCAAATTATATGCAATTATATTTTTATGATACAGATAATGAAATACCTAATCGTATCAAAACTTCTACAAATTTAGAAGAATCTACTTTAATTCGTCTCATTGAGATCTTAAAAGAAAATCCATATAGTAGATTCTTTAGGTCTTTAAGTAATATAACGAATTTGTCTGACCATCGAATACAAATAAGATGTCACCCCGGACTCGATCAAAGAGTTTTCAATACTCCTTCAGCGTCTCAAGTCGCTGCTGTATGGGTTGATGATGATGAGAATGCAAATAATCATATTCGTGATATTACTATATATGGTCATTCTGGTGATTCGTATATGATTCATTATTATTATGGTTGTTATGATCCTTTACAATATCCTTTACTTTTTCCATTTGGTGAATATGGCTGGCATGAGGGCATTCGAAGATATAAACCCACATCTTCTCAACCTGAGAATTTGGTTGACCACGTTACTGTTCCTCAAACAATAGATTCTGCCGCTCAAATGATTGAAAAAGAAGCTGAAGGTTTGCTCATATACTTTCTCGTATGTTTTCTATCTAATTTTACAAATATAGATGTTGTAGTTACAAATAAAAATTGTTTCATTTTTCCTTATGCAGTGCTTCATAAAATGAAGAAACGGTCTCAAGTTTCATGTCGTGAATATTACGCATACAAGCTACAAATTAGGCCTACTGGTAAGTTCGTGTTGCTTCACACTGGTAGACTTTTTCAGCAATATGTTGTAGACATGTATGTTAAAATTGAAACAGCCAGATTAGATTATTTTCGTAATAACCAAAAACAAATTCGTGCTGAACTTTATCAAGGTATTGTAGATAGTGTCGAAAACGGAGAAACAAGAGGATCCAAAATTGGAAAGAAATTTATTTTACCACAATCGTTTACTTGTGGACCTAGAGATATACTGAGGAGATACTTAGATGCTATGGCTCTTGTTCAACGTTATGGAAAACCAGATATATTCTTGACTATAACATGTAATCCGAATTGGCAAGAAATTAAGCAAGAATTGAAACATAATGATGAGATTCAAAATCGACCGGATTTAATTGTACGTGTATTTAGAGTAAAATTGGAAGAGCTTAAAAATGATTTGTACAGAAACAATATTTTTGGTCCTATTATTGCTCATATATATATGATTGAATTTCAAAAAAGAGGGCTTTCTCACGCACATCTATTAATGATTTTTAACCGTGCCATAAGATTTCTTCTGCTCAACAAGTTGATAGGATAGTCTCTTGTGAAATTCCTGATAAAAATAAGTACCCTCATCTTTATTCAGTTATTGTAAAGCATAACATGCATGGCCCTTGTGGAAATCTTAATCCCAAAAATGTATGCATGGTGACAAATAGTGGTTGTAAGAATAAATATTCGAGAGATTATTGTAATAGTACTATATTTGGAGATAATTCATACCCATTGTATAGACGACGTAATAATGGTATTAGTATTAAAGTTAGAGGTCAAATGTTAGACAATCAATGTACCATATAATCCTTATTTAAGTGCAAAATTTGACTGTCATATCAACGTTGAAATATGTTCTTCTATTAAAGCTGTAAAATATTTGTACAAATATGTATACAAATGACATGATCGTATTAATTTTTTCGTTAGCAAAAATGAAAAAGAAAAAGATATTGATGAAATATCAGCTTATCAATCTGCTAGATGGATATCTCCACCTGAGACTATGTGGAGGATTTTTTCATTCAATTTGTCAGAAATCTATCCAATTGTTTATTCTTTACAACTTCATATCGAAGATTATCAACAAGTTACATACAAAAATACGGATAATTTATATACTATTATTGACAATGAAAATACAAAGAGAACAATGTTAATTGAATTTTTTCGATTGAATCAAGCAAACGAATTTGCTCAAACGCTTTTGTATCGAGACATCCCAACATATTTTGTATGGAATACAAATAACAAAATTTGGACTCCCAGAAAGAAACAAATTGTTATAGGACGAATTGTCTCAGCAAATCCATCTGAGGGAGAACGATATTTCCTTCGCATTCTTCTTAACCATATTAGAGGGCCAACATCATTTGATAATATAAGAAGTTTCAATGGAACAATTGTTAATACATTTCGAGAAGCAGCACTTTTACATGGTTTATTAAGTGGAGACAATCGTTGTGAACAATGTCTATCCGAAGCTATTATTTACGAAATGCCTTGTTCTTTAAGACGGCTTCTTGCTACACTTCTTACACTGTGCAATCCTAATAATCCAAAATTACTGTGGGATAAATTTAAATCTTATATGATGGATGATTATGTACATCAAAATATACCCGTTGAAGTTGCTGAATTACGAGCTCTGGAGGATATAAGTTCTATTTTAAAATCCTTGGGTAAAAATATAAATGATTATGGAATCGTGTCGTTTAATGTAAATATAGATGAAGATGAAAGACTGACAAGAATGGTTGCAGAGGAAACAACTATTTTGGGTATTCAAGGAAGTTCTACTTGTGCTGCAACTTTAAATAAAGAACAACAATTTGCATACGATACAATTATGGAAAGAGTAGAATCTGAATCGAGCGGTGCTTTTTTCATCGATGGTCCAGGAGGAACAGGTAAAACTTTTCTATATAAAGCACTATTAGCTGTTGTAAGATGTCGAAATTTAATTGCTTTGGCAACTGCATCATCTGGAGTAGCTGCTTCTTTATTACCTGGAGGTCGAACAGCCCATTCAAGATTTAAAATTCCTTTGGAAACAGTAGGAGAAGTCAACTGCTCTGTTAGCAAACAATCGGCTTTGGGAACTTTGTTGAAAATGTCTAGGCTAATAATTTGGGATGAAGCACCTATGGTAAATCGTTGTGCTATTAAAGCTGTAGATAAAATGGTTAGAGATATTACTGATTGTAACTTGCCTTTTGGTGAAAAAGTAATCGTTCTTGGAGGAGATTTTCGACAGGTTTTACCAGTTATACCGAAAGGAAAAAAGGAAGACATAATGAAAGCTAGCTTGGTTTTCTCATATTTATGGCCTTTATATGTACATCTACCATTAGTTGAAAATATGAGAGCAAAATTCGATTCCACGTTCTACGATTACTTACTTAGAATTGGAGATGGAACAGAACAAGAACATACTTGCAAGTGTATTAAGCTTCCAAATAGTATAATTTTACCATTCGAAGATGAAATCACGTCTTTGAAAACCTTGATACATTGTGTTTTTCCAAATATAGAAGCATATGCTGATCATTTACATACCATGGTAAATCGTGTTATTCTTACACCTACAAATGAATGTGTTGACTATATTAACAAACTTCTGCTTGAACAAATTCCTGGTCAAATTTTCACATACTATAGTTTTGATGAAACAATTGAGAAATCAGAACAGAGCATACAAGAAGATTTCTTAAATACTTTGACATCAAATGGTATTCCACCTCATGAATTGAACCTTAAAGTAAATTGTCCTGTAATGTTATTACGGAATATTAATCCTTCTGAAGGATTATGCAATGGAACCCGTCTTACTTGTCGAAAATTTGAGAGAAATGTTATTCTTGCTGAAATCACTACTGGCGAATATTGTGGAAAACATGTTTTTTTACCGAGAATTCCTTTTATACCCCTTAAATCTGATCGAACCACAATTCCATTTAAAAGGACTCAATTTCCAATTAGGCCATGCTTTGCAATGACAATAAATAAAGCCCAAGGTCAAACACTTGATTTTGTCGGTTTGTATCTTCCAGAACCAGTTTTCTGTCATGGTCAGTTATATGTTGCGTTATCAAGAGTAAAAACAAGCAAATCTCTAAAAGTTTTACTGAAACCATCAACCACAGATACTTCGCACAACACATGTACTGAAAATGTTGTCTACAAGAAAATTCTTTCCTTCATACATTCATAGAACAACTTTCTCACAGGTATATTTTGTAATATTTGAAACATTATTAAAATTTCCTATCATTCACTATTTTCATAATTTATTTTGTATAATATATTTATAAAATAGTATTTTAATAGGTATAAAATAATATTTTTTATTTTATATATACAGGCTATTGGAAATTCTATTCATGCTATTGAAAAGTTCAAATCAATTCTTTACTGCGTCTGTATATTTCACAGGTATGAATTAGCTTGTTAATAATATTTTCCATTATTTTAGTTGAATATATTCATTGACATTTTGTTATATGATTGAACACAGGTTTTCTGTTATTAGCAAGAGTCTCATCTTCTCGAAGGCATTCACGATTATTGTATTCGTACAATTTGTAATCTATCAAAATCTTTTAATATTATCATATGACATTTTACACAAATCGTGTCTCCGTAGAATACACGGAAAATAAGTAGAGAAGTTCCTTTGCTATTTTAAGGCATATATAATACCCCAAAAATGTAGAGTTGCTTAAAGTTTTAAGCTTCATCAGAAAATATTCTTTGTTTGAACTACAATTTTGCCATTTTTTGTATTGTAAAATTCAATGTTATATCTTATTCAGTGTTATTATTTTATTTCCTTTTTAAACTAACATATACTTGAAACTTGAACTTTTATTTTTTTATCGCATAATTTTACTACATCTCATACAAATAATTAATTGTTAAATATAAAAAAATTATATTATACATTTAATACTTAAGAAAATGCAAAAAAAAAAAGGGCCAAAAATATATATTTTTAAAACGTTAATCTTGCCTCAGTAATCACATTGCCCGTGCATTGCACGGGCAATAGACTAGTATTAAAAAAAAAAAGGAAAAATTGCAGCCACATTATCAAACCTTTCAATTTTTTTGCAAATTTTGTTCAAATATTTGATTTATGCCACCCACGGTGTCAAACCTTTCAAAGTGTAGCAATTGGAGTCCTAATGGATGGAAAATCATCCATTTGACCGTTAGTTGACCAAAAATAGTAGATTTGACCAAATTTTAAAAGGGCAAAATGGTAAATTTACAATTTTAATATAAGATAATTATAATAATTAGAAAAAAAAATAGCTGGAGTCTTCTTCTTCAAACCGCTTCAACCACCACCAGCCGCCTGCACCGCCTCTTCCTCTTCAGCCCGTCCTCACTGCCGCTCCGACCTCATCCTCCCACTGCGTGGACGAGCTAAAGTCCTTCAGTTGCTAAACACCCAATCCTCGTAGCAGTCACGCCGCCTCCCTCGTCCGTCCGTAATAGGTGATGCTTTCAAGTTTGTGACATTACTCGCCCTACCCTTTCCCTTTCCCTTTCCCCTCCACCCTCTCCGCTCTTCTTTCTTCTTGCGGTGTTGCCTCTCCACCTTTCCCCTTCTACCATTCAGTCTCTCCTCCAAATCCAAAACCCACACCCTACAAATTCTCTCCCTCAACTCCACACAACAACAACACTTCCACTCCCAACCGACACATGAGGACTCCACCCAACAACAGCACTTCATTGATTCGATTCCCAGACCAAATCGGAAGCCCAATCTATATTTCACAATATCCTCAACTGCGAATCTGTCTTAATTGCATTTCACGGGATAAACGCCATGGTAATAAGCCTCATATGCTTGAAATTGAACATCAAAATCAAAAGCAGATCTTAGAGATTCAATCTGATTTTTGAGAATGATGGGTAAAATGGTGGATAGTGGGTTGAATGAAAAATGGGGCTCAAGTGGCTTAAATGGGTGTATTCAATTGAGATTTTTGAAGACTTTGATAAACTCTTTTTAAGTGATGACTTCTGTGAATTTCGTGAATTTTTTTATAGATTTGTATGGAATTAGTGGAAGTCTTTTGTAGACTTCTATAGATTTTCATTGGGTTAATTTCACAAATGGTCACTGAAGTTATCTGAAAATTTCAAAACGGTCATTGAAGTTTCAAAGTTTCAGAAATGGTCACTGAAGTTTGAAATTTCTTTCAAAACGATCACTGAATTTTTAGATTTTGTGGCCAAGTTTGAGGCAATATTTCGACAACTTCCGACCATCAAAATCGCCAATTTCGAATACCGTTGGAAAGCCCACGATGTCCTCTTTAATTACCACCAAAAATCTCCCCAAGACTCCAAGTGATTCGGCCGGAATAAGCTCACGAAGTCGGCAATCGAAAATTGTGAAAATCTGCTCAGATTTTCAGATTTTTTGAGCAAGTTTGAGGCAATATTTCGGCAACTTCCGACCTCCAAAACTGTCGATTTCGGATACCGTTGGAAAGCCCATGATGTCATCTTCAATTACCACCAAAAATCTCCCCAAAACTCCAAGTGAATCAGCCGGAATAAACCCACGAAGTCGGCTATCCAAACTGGACAGATTTTCGGACTTTTTTGCCCAGTTTAGGTAGCTGACTTCGTGGGTTTATTCCGGCCGATTCACTTGGGGTTTTGGGGATATTTTTGGTGGTAATTGAAGATGACATCGTTGGCTTTCCAACGGTATCCGAAATCGACAGTTTTGGAGGTTGGAAGTTGCCGAAATATTGCCTCAAACTTGCCCAAAAAATCTGAAAATCTGGGCAGATTTTCACAATTTTCGGTTGTCGACTTCGTGGACTTATTCCGATCGAATCACTTGGAGTCTTGGGGAGATTTTTGGTGGTAATTGAAGAGGACATCTTGGGCTTTCCAACAGTATCCGAAATCGGAGATTTTGGTGGTCGGAAGTTGCCGAAAAATTGCCTCAAACTTGGCCAAAAAATCTGAAAATTCAGTGACCGTTTTGAAAGAAATTTCAAACTTTAGTGACCGTTTCTGAAACTTTGAAACTTCGTGACCGTTTTGAAATTTTCAGGTAACTTCAGTGACCATTTGTGAAATTAACCCGATTTTCATTTTAAAACTTTTATAAAATTCAAAAGACTTTTGAACAATTTTAGTAGAAATAAAATTCATGTGGATCTAGTGTAATAGTGTGAAATTATCACATACAAGGTGGCGGTTCACACAATCCCATAAATAATTAAGACCTCAATTAAATAAATAATAATAGTTATTATACATATAAAAAATAAATTTAATATTCAACATTATTACTATAATATACCTTTACAGAATAAATAAAAAATATATATTTAAATTTAATTATAAATTACTCTATATAAAATTTTATAATTTAATTAAAAATAGACATTTGTACGCTGGCGCACATGCATCGAGTTGTGCCCTTGAGCAACAGTGGCTCGTACGCCTATGTCCTTCCCTATTTGTACGTCAGGTCCCTCGACATTGATCTTGTACAATTTGGTTCTCGAATTTTGACTTTTGTTTTAATTATGCCCTCGAATAATTGTATCCAAAGTTCTTCAAATTTTAGCACTTCAAACCTTGGTCCCCAAATTCATGTTTTTGTACACTTTTAAGAGTCATTTTCCATTTCCTTTTTCCCTGCTCTCCTTCAATAGAGCGATTTTGACCTACAAAAACAATAATTACATAATTATAAGTGAAAATTTGCTCATTTAATCAATATTAAGCTTACTTAAGCATCAACTAAGTATGTAAAAACACACTTATCAACTACCATCGACCACCAAGCTCATGACACTAAATTTGAAACCCACACTATCATCACCTCCATCGTGACCAAAATCGAAACCATAGTTATCAAACGTAGTTATAGATCTAAAACTTAACACCTTCTCATTCTTCCAATTTTTGGGTGAGTTCTCCACTCCGATGCCGCTACCACCCCCACAGCATGGTTGCCACCACCAAGATTTAGTAATGGGGATGTGCTTGAGAGACTCTAAATGTATTATGGATCTAGCTTTTATTTGGGATGAGGTTTTAAAAGAAATAAAAGAGTAGGGGGAAGGCTTGTGGTTATGGTGGCTTTTTGTGTTGGTAGTGCGATGGGATGACGCTGATGGTGGTGCAAATCAACATCGATGACGCTGGTGGTGGTGGAAACAAGCCACGGCGATAGTAATGATAATTTCATGTAACACACAACATTGTGTTTACAAAATGTAACACTTTTTGTAACTAAAAAGTGACAATAGTGTCAAAGAGAAATACGATGGGAAAGTTTTTCAAATAGCTTAAAAACAAATTCTTTCTCATACCAAAATACTGTTTCTACATGTTCAAAGAAGTAGTTTATAATCACTCAATATTGACAAAATCCCCCCATTTGATCTCTTCAGTACCTATTGTTTTGTATGGCACGTTCTGCTATAGAAAGAAACCCTAAATCTAGAGCAGTTTGTCACTCATCAACTGGGGTTGGTCTCTAAGCACGATCTGGAAGAAGGGTTCAACTCTTACGATGAACTATAGCCTGTATAACTGGGAGTCGAAGATGTTTGAAAACAAAAAATACGTACATGCATAGACACCACCTTTTACACTCCCTACTATCAATCCAAAAACCACTTCAATAGTATTGAAGTTCCACTTGCATGGTAACGAAAGGAAGCCCATGATATTTGCAGATATCTTTTTCCTCGAATTTATTGACTTGAAAGTAAGAACTTTTAGCAATGGATTAGAAGTTTTTAATGGGGACATAAACCATTTAAATTACGTGCAATTATTTTGACTGACATGAAGATTCTCACTTTTCTTTGCTTCGAAAAGTGATTATGGATTAGAAGTAAATACAACCCAACCGATCCATGAACAGAAAATATAAACCTTATTTTCAATCAAATTAATGGGGGTGTTTGACACCCATTTTTGTAGAAAAATGTGTTTTTGAATAGTGATTGATGGAAGAATGTATGGTTAAAAAGTAAGGAGAATTTTTAAGTTTATGTGTAATATTATTTTATTGATAGAATATGCGGTTGAAATGAAGAAACATAAAAAGAATGAGAATGAGAAAAAAAATAGGTGCCAAACGGGGGGATAATACATGTATTAAGAGTATAGTCTAAAAGTTAAATGGTCTAAATTCTAACAAAGCATTTAAGTCGATTCATAAATTCAATTGCTCATTCAATTCGACATTATAACAGAAACTTTTATTTTCATTTTCTTTAATATGTTGAACATCGTATAATACAACATAGCAAATGTAACATTAATGCTTAGAGGCCATACCTCATTTTTGCCATAGCCCACAAGTTGTGCTAGTGATGAAATTACATTTCTAAAATGTTATAAATATAAAACGGATCAGTTGACCTGGTCTACAAATCTATTCTAACTCTCAACGATTTCCTAGAATTTTAGGGGGAATGGGAAATGCAATTCTTTCTACTTCTCGAGGTATAATGAAGGCGGAGACTCGACTCGAAGGAATTGGCGGAGAAATTTTGTGTTATATATGATAATCCTTTTAATATCCAAATTGGATCCGAAACTTCTTCCTATTTCTATATAAAAAATAATAATAAAAAAAGAGAGGAAAAGGGACGAGTTGTCTAATATTGTTCTAGAATGGGAATATGAGAGCATAAGCAGATGCTTGTGCATGAAGAGCAGCCATAAGCATTATACATTGATGTAGGCAGCCATAAATTATTTTGTCATGCCTAAGGCTGAAAGTCCGTATTTCCAATGGACAACGTTAAAAATCCCATAAAATTTCCAAAAAAGGTGACACATTCCATTGTAGCCAAAGCAACCATAACGAAAGATTCATCAAATGCAAGCAAAAGACAGCTTTTGAATCCACAAGCTGAAGAATATGCTAAGTAAATTCTCAACTTATTACCAGATTTTATTCTGGCATGAAAAATGCCTACTATAGTTAGTGATGGTCGTCATCATCGTCACCATGTCCATCGGGAGGTCCACCTGGGCCAACCACTTCCAACTGCCAACCAAGAAAAATGTATAAATTTAGAGGACAACTCTGGATACTTATCAAAGTATACAAACAGAAGCCCTGAAAACGAAGCTCATTGGTCTCAAGTCTGGAGAACATACAATTTAAGTGAAATAATAAGCATGCATTCCAATTGATGCTCGCGTGAAATACTGTTGAGGTTGAACATGAATTCAATGCTACAAATGTTCACTATGCAGAATTTTCAGAATTATTATCTATGAATCATTGACCACATAGGAATAATATTCAAGGGCAATCATGTAATTACCATAAAGTACTGTGAGCATACTGGGCATTCATGTGGTTTGCCCTTCTCTAGCCAGAACCAAACAACATCATGTTCGTCCTCTGTCAAATATCAGAGCAGAGAAATGGTCAAAAGCCAGTAAGAAGCGAGCTAAAGATTCCAAAATACAATCACTACTTCATTAACAGGAAAAAACAAGACACATAATTGAGACTTACCGCCTTCAGCACCAGGACATCCCACAATTCTTTTGTCATAGTAAGACTTTATGACAGCAGGTTCTTCCTGCAAGCAACAAGATAATGTCAACATCACATATAATCATCATTAGAAGAGATAAGAACAGACCAAATCAAGTTCTCAAAACAAAAATAAAGGTCAATTGATGGCTGATAGTCTGATACATTCATATATAATGGGTCTGGTTGTACATAAGCTCAAGCAGTTCAGGATTGGCTAAAGCTTGGACCGCTAATAACTCGTCCACCCTTGGCAGAACGAAGAAACCGGAGAGCATAAACTCATATCAAACTCGTTTGAACTTCGCTCGAATTCAACTCCTATGGTAATAATAAGTACCAAATATATAGTAAATTAACCAAGCTGCTTGACTTGTGATCTGTTCGACTCATCAAAAGTTTGTGAGTTAAATCCACCAAAGGCCACTCAACTTTAGCCATAGTGTCATCATGGCCACCGAATTTAATTTTGTTTCACCATGACTACCCAACTTTATTCTTAGTGTCACCATGGTCACTTAATCTAATTTTATTTCATCATAACCACCCAATTTCATATAACGTTTTATCATGACTATTCAATTTCATATAACGTATTATCATGACCATCCAATTTATTTTCACCATTTTCACTAAGGCCCTGTTTGATACCATTGATTTTACATGGAAAATAGTTTCCATTTTCCTACTTTTTATCTGTTTGATTGCAAAAATTTTACTTGGAAATTTTTTTCTCACTTTCTCTGATACGTGCATATTTTCCTTGTTTTGGTTGAAATTGCTATCCTACCTTTTAGACGGGTTTTCATTTTCCAGCTTTTTTTTTTTTTTTGGCAATTGGGAAAAATTCTAGACCCAATGGTAAAAAAATTCATCACTTTTATTGACAGTTTTCGTGCAACACAAAGTCAAACGAATGGTATTCGATATGTAATTTTAAAATTTTTTTGGCAAGTGAAACAAATTCTAAACCCAATGTTAAAATAAATTATCACTTTAATAAACAATTTTCATGAAAAACAAAGCAATACGGACACCAAACTTTCAACATTTTTCAGGTGAAAAATTATATCAATCATATACAATTAATTACAATTCCCATTAAAACAATTTCTATGGTGAAAATGATTAAAAGAAATTGGGTGGCTATGGTGAAACGTTATATGAAATTGGGTAGTTATGGTAACAATAAGTATAAAGTTAGGTGGTCATGGTAAAACAAAATCAAATTCGGTTGTCTTGGTAACACTAAGTATAAAGTTGGGTGACCATTAGTGAATTTAACCCAAAGTTTGTTCAACTTCATCTAGAATAATAAACAAACCAAACATAAATTAGGCTCATTTATGATACCAAGCTCAACTTCATTTGTATTCAAACCTAATCTATTAAAAAATTACTAAAAGTGGTCCTTGTGATTAACATTGTCCAATCATTGTGGTAAAAAAAAGATTGACCATCTTTCAAAAGAACGCCTGATATTTCTTGTCCGTAGTCAACAAATGATAAGAAAGAACCTTGTTTCCCTAGAAAATTGCAAATCGGAGAAAGAATATGTTTTATATGAGGTTAAGTGAAAAGGAAACCTAAATTTAGCCATCTAGCAACTTCCTCAACTTCGATCTTGAGATGAAATTTTGAAAATCTTGCAAGAAAATAACTAAGACTAGTAGGACTGTAGGAGTCAGGAGGCCATTGGAGCATCATGACTTACCTTCATGCTCAAAATTCTTAAAATACAGATAAGCTAAATCCTATTATTTGTTGGTTCAAGAGGTGGTATTTGCTTGTAGGCTTGCTTTTGAAAACTAGGGCCCAGCGAATCTCAACACAGTTGTTTTTCATTCAAAGAAAAATTCGTAGATACTTTTACGCCCATATTTTTAAAAAGCACAGAAGGTTAAACCAGAAGTGTGCCTAATGTGAAGGCTTTCATTACAAGCCTTTTTGCCATTTGTCAAGGCTTACGCCTGAAGGCTAAATCTCAGAATGATTGTACGTGCACTACTTCATCTTGTATCTGATGAGCATTATATTATTGACTTCATCCTTTTGGCTATTTTTTTAAAGACTAGAATGTTATTCCAGGGGTTTTAACAACAATTACAAAGGATTTTGCGGTGGATAGTTGGAGTTTATATGTCATCAAGCATGACAACAGTGACTTTAAGTTGAGAAGCAAATGGACAAGAGGTGGAAGGAGAAGACTTATTGTCCTGACAAAAAATAGTGTTACTCGTAACTTGGACAATGGGGTTTGGACCATTTGATATTTGCAAAAGTATGGATCATCACATTGAGTAAGAAACCAGATATTGTATAAGTTCTAAGGCATTATCGTACGCTCAAGGAATTTATTGTGACCTCGTGCTTAATATTAGTGCTCACAGTATTAGAAATCAAGAAACAAGGACATATAGAACTTCACAGCGCCTTCATATTGCTCCTTAAAGCGAGTGCATATTATATAATACTTAATTATACATGTTAGGGCTGGACAAAACTCCCGAACCGAACCGAACCCGAACCGAACTGAACCGAACGGTTCTTCTTAAATTAAATACCCGAACGGGTACCCGTATCAAGAACCGACGGGTACGGTTCGGTTCTAGACCCAGAACCGAAGAACCGAAAAAGAACCGAATTTTCGAAAAAAAATTAATTTTTTTATATTGAATAAATCAAATTATTTTAATATTACCTTAACGAATTAGAAAATATTGAATAAAGGGATGTTCTTGGCATTCCTGTGTCTATAGTTGCTTCTGAGTCTGTATTTAGTACTGGAGGACGCATTCTTGATTCATTTAGGAGTTCTTTAACTCCTAAAACAGTTGAGGCCTTAATTTGTACACAAACTGGTTAAGGGAAGAATCTAGACTTTTGAGGGTTTTCCAAGATAGCGTTTGCATTGAAGAGACAGAGTTTTATGAAAGCATTGAGACAGGTAATAAAATATATATTATATTTTTTTTCTTATGAAATCTTATTAGTTGAATAATTTTTAGTTTATTTATGTTTGTTAATTGTGCTTTTTCATTTTTTCTTGTAGAGTTTCTTAGTGGAGAAAGTCGAGCAATTGATGATTAAATCAAATAGTTGGGTATGTAAATTAATCTTATTGGACAATTTGTTATTTATATATTTTAAATTGGATAACGTTAATTTGTAAAAGTTGATATTGAATATGTTATTAGTGGTATTTATGTAGTATTGTTGTAAATGTTAAAAATTTTATTTATGGTACGGAATCGAATCGAATCGAACCGAACCGAACCCGAACGGTTCCAAAATTTATTTGGACCCGAAGGTTCCATTTACTAAATACCCGAAAATTTTCGGTTCGGTTCGGTTCTACTGAGAACCGAACCGGACCATGTCCAGCCCTAATACATGTAATCCCCGTAATTGGTTAATATGTATTTTAATCTCAAGATGAAGTCCTGACTTAGATGCTCAAAGTTATGCAATACGGATTGCCAATAATGCTTGGCAAATCCTATGAACTTCATCCTAGAAAAAGGAAAATGCTAGCATATTACATATTGATTGTAGCACTCCATGAGCATCTACCCAATCAAGAAATGCTTTCGGATTAAGTCTACCATCAAATTCAGTGAATTCTAATTTGACTCTCCTATAACATCCTTTACCACAATTGTTCCTAGTTTCACCATAAGGACATTGATGAGGTAAGGAGCAGCACTGTTTATTTTAGGATTCCATGCGGCAAAAACTAATTCTAAGACCTTGATGGACAAATGGTAGTCTAAGGCCAATGGGCTTGACATGCATCATCGTGAAAGCGTCAATAGCCTTGATGATGTCTATACGAATGATTCTATTTATACACAACAGATGCGTATTAATGAGAACTACTCGTGAAACCCTTAGACGTCTATGGTTTTTGGAGTGCCGAGTGCTTAACATGTCCTACGTAGACTACTCATGATGCTTACTAGGAGTAGGGTCTCCAAATTAAGAGTGTGAATCCATACTAAGTGTACCAGAGCATCTTTTGCGAATTTCAATCGGTTTGTAGGTTGTTGACAAGGATTATGAGAGTCTAAACCTTCTCATAGACATGTAACTTGGATATTTTTTTTTCAACAAGTTTTACGATGATAGAAATCACAGACTAGAGAAAGAGTGTAGGGTGGAGACAATGTTAATTGCTCTAGACAATGATGCATTCTATGCTGCAAATAGGATTTATTTATCTCTACTTTCTATTGTTTTTTCTTTTTCATTCTACATCAATTGGTACCAGAGCCTAGAGCCTATTCATTCCTCCGATAACCGCCATGCAAAAGCTATGATATACTATTGTTAGTGAGGTAGCCCTTTCAAAAAAAAAAAAAATTAGTGGTCAAGTTCCGTCAGAGATTGTTAACTGTAAATGATGTTTTCAACATTTCTCCAATTCTATTAAGAGTGTTCTGTGCAATTCCAAGGCTTGGTTGAGTTCTACTCTTTTGATCTAAATATATTAGATTTTGATGTTTAGCCAGCTAGAGTTGTGTTCTTTTCGACTAGGGAAATGATGGAGATTTTATTAAAGACTACCAAAAGTAATGCACTAATTTAAAAGAAAGACATAGATTTTGATTTGTCTTCTTACCTTAGTTTTAAGTTGGGGAAGTTTTCAATTTGTTATTTTGGAACTTTTTATTTGTGTTTCTAATTTAGCCCAGATTTGAGCCCCATTATTTAGAACTCATTTTTTCCAAACTCATATTAACAACACATTCTTTCACTCAAATAATTTTACATGTAAACCCCAAACTTTTCCCTACTTTTTAACCACACACTCTCCAAATAATAAAATCACTTTTTACAAAATCTATTCTTAAAAATGAGGCTCAAATGAGGGCTTAAGTTATAAATGGGACTACTGTTTCTAAATAATATAGATAATTGATTTTGTGATATTCGATGTAGTGAGGTTTCTTGAATTTCTTTATAAGTTCTTCAATTCTTCTCCTCTCTTTCTCTTTCTTCTTTCCAATTTCTCATTCTACAGAGTACTTAACTGGAGATAAACAACACCAACCGCCACACAATGTGTCAAAAAAATAACTTGATCAAAATAGAATGTCCTTCTATCATTTATAGGAAAATATAGTTGTTAGCATCGCACAAATACATCAACAGTGTCATATGGTCTACAATGCCTATCTAGTGAATAAAATCTACACTCAATGTCAAATTACATTCTTATTCTTGTTACTTAAATTGTAGTGACTCAAGCAAATGAAAATCGAAGGAATAATAACAGGAAGGTTTCATGTCTAGGCTTGTCGAGCAGAAGGACAACAATGGTACGTCTCTTAACATTTGAATTTTTGACATTTTACGTTCCCGAAACGGATCCTAGCAAATATAAACGATAATTAAGGAAGACACATCAAGCATAAAATGACAAAGGATATACAATAACTCTGCAAATTCATCAACCCATAAAAATAAAACATCAATCACATGATATTTGGTGACTTAAGACATATACACTGTAACACCAGGAAAGTATTCCCAGTGTTATCTTCAATACAAAATTTATTTAATTGCAAAACAGCAAAAGCATTACACGTGTAATAGCATAGCTCCAGACCAGTTAGAAATGTTGATCTAATGCAACTCTTCCAACTTTCCCAAAATATTGATATTCTAGAAGTAAGATGCAATTCATCAGTTAAGTATATCAGCTAAGCTAGTACAATAATTCATTTAAAAAATGTATACGAACCTTAATCCACAGTACATAGAGCATTGATGTTCTTCAAGAGCAAGCTAAGCAAATTTGGGCAATTAATTTGACTCCACAAGTGATCCAAAAACTTAACAAACAAATACTATCGCAATTATATTGACTGTGAAGTAGTCGATAAACATTTTCTCAGCCAGAGACAAGGATATGTTATTTCAGAGTTCGCACCAAAAATAAAGGACATAATTTAATCTTTGCAAGAATGGAAAGTCCCTTTCCAACTAAAACTTATCATATTTAATGTCTGAAATGCAAATTGTTTGCAGTACTTACCAAACTGTATGCCCTCACCCCACCCCACCCCCCAAACTTACTTTCTTTTTCTCTTCTTTTCTTTTTTTTTGGTGCAGACAGGAGTTCTGATAATTCAAGATAACTGAACATAAAACTGAAAATTTACTAAAGGAAATGCACATGATTCCCATTTGAGTACAATGACAAGGTCTAAAAGAAACTCAAATCACCTAGGTCAGCAAGATTTGTCAGTTCATTATAAGAATGGAACAGAAATCATAACTCATTACGTTAACATAAGTAAATTAGTTCATGCACTGAATGATCATAGCATAATCTATTTAATTATTCAATCTTCAAAAGATTCCTCAAAGAAAATAAAATATACAAAAACTTCAAAAACAAATAGACGACTGTCTAGGGGAAAAACAATATCTTTCTTCTTCTGCTAAAAATGCAAATCACACACAAAAGTAACATCTAGTGCATATTATAATGTCTTCACAGAAGATTGGCAACGCTGATAAATAATCACGAATTATTTAATATTCATAACTAGTCAGAAATACATCAAATTAACCACATACACAAATTCTCAGATACATTTCACCACTAGACATATTAACTCATTACTACCAACTGTCAATCACAACAAACTTGGTGTAATCATCCTAAAAATAAATAAATCATACAGGCAAATTATTATAGAAGTAAAGAAATCATGCTGACCTTCGTTCCAAATGGACCAGCCGGATAGTTAATTTCCAGAAGGTCCTTTCCCTGATAAAAAAATAATCAAACAAAAATTGGCAAATATGAATTGAGACAAAAACAAAAAATAAAAAAATGTTTACTTTATCACGAATCAAAAACCTCGAGAAAAAAAAACTTTACGAATAATGAAAATAATTTACTTCAAGCTCAGCTGCAAGCTCTTCACGCTCATGACCCGTAGCAATAGGCATTAAATCCTCGACTCTTTTATTTGTAGTCACATTGCCTAGTAAACAAATTTCGCAAAATAAAATAAAATTGACATAAATATATGCACACATACATTCCCTTAAAACAATTTATACATTTATTAATGTGTATATATTATAAAGGAAATTAAGGTCTTGGGCAGAGAAAAACCAGATTCAGCACTAAATTGGCGAGAGATGACGAGCAAAGACCGGCGGAATGGTGCTTGAGTGGGAGAGTTAGTAAATTGGGTGGGTCTGGGGGTGGATCGGGTCGGGGCGAGAGTTCGGAGCTGGAAAAATAGTCTTCTCCACATGGTTCTTTCAGGCGCCAATTAGGGTTTGTTCTCAGGTCACACCCTTCCTGGTGAATGGTGAGATCAATGATCAAAATTTCAAAGAACAAGAAACGGCTAATGGTAAATGGGGAATTGAAGAGTGGAGGCTGTGGGGGAAACTGATTTGGGTGGCACAGTGAAGAGGCTTGACACGCTCGTGTTTGAATATCCCACGTGCGAATGCAGTCAGTTGTGTTCCCAACTTACGGTATATTATCAGGTTGGTCCCCAATCTAATAAACAGAGTAAAATAATCACCAACCTAATAAGATAAGAATAAACCTAGTCCTAGCAATGAATATAGTTTGTTCTGCGCTAAATGTTTACGTATTTTTCACATGATTACTTTTTAGAAGGGCAAAATTATCCCACCATTATCTCATTCATTTCTCATCGTAGGTATTAGTTTTGAGTAGTGGCAGATTTAGGAATTCAGGTGAACACGACGCAGCCGCTAGAGAGCTGCTCGAGCGACCGCCTAATATAAGGGAATTTTTTTTTCCCCGACCAAACCAATACAAGTGGCTGCAGGGGCTCATTGGGTGTAGGCTCCGCCCTTGAATTCGAGTCACTTTAACTTACTATCCCTTTGACTGTTTTGTATTCTACCATGTATTTTCTTGCAAAATGACTGTTATGTTTTCTTCAAGAATTCAAGTAATAAACTCATAAAATTGCATTAATTTTAATGACATCTTACAAAATGTCAAGGCTCCACAACACTACACACTTTTACAGTGAGATTTTCATTATTTTTTCTTTCATAAATTGCAGAAAGTGTTGGAAAGTTAGGCAAATATGTAACACGATATAAAGCAACAATATACATATTTTCTTCTTTCTTGTGCAAGTCTAATCGTAAGCTATAAATAGAGCAATAATCAAATAAAAAAATAACAACACTATATTTAACGTGATTCAGTATTGTGCCTATATCTACTACCCCAACTTCAAATAATATTTCACTACAATCAACTTTTTAGCATATTACTATCACAGTGGAAAGAGAAGCTGCAATCAAAAGGATTAGACCTAAGCCTTAATTTGATTTTAGCATACAAGTTTGTGTTAACTGTGACATGTTCTACCTAAACCTTTACCTACATGTAACTTATAAGTTTGTGTGATTGTGGCATATTACGTTATGTTATTAGATTGTGACCTAAGCCTTTACTTATATGTGACTTATGTGATTGTAACCTGCACATGTATGTGACCTATAAGTTTGTGCAATTTAACCTAGTATGTTGTCTATTGTGACATAAGCAATTATTTGTGACATGTTATTTTTCTTTGATTCTGGTTTACAACCAAGAAATCGTAGTACCCGGTTTGTCTTGATTTCCAATTGATGAACAGTAAGGAAAATGGAACTTGCGTCAATTCTTGATAGATTATGATGCTACATATATAAGAGAGAAATCTATTTTATCCAGAGGGTAATTGTTCGGTTACATGAACACTAGAAAGCAAATTTGCTTCAAGGAAACAATGTGAAGTCGCGATAGCATTTCTCCTTTTGAATTTAGTTTCTGTAAGTTATAATTGTTGGAAATAATAGCAACAATGGAGAGAGAAGATAGAAGATGAAGATGGAAACAATAAAATGTAGTAAAAGCCAAGACTTGAACACGAGATTAACATTGTCCTCAAATGATACTTGTCTCCTCTCCAAATGCTTTAAAGGATTTAAATGGCAAATAGTTTGTAGGATTTATCAAGACTAAAGAAAGAATACTAAATGAACTTGAAGAAAACTTAAAATTGCCTGAATATGATTTGATGAATTTGGAATAACAAGGTATGGATTTCTTGTTGCTAATTGATTCTTTAAAATGAAATACTAACTCATATTTATAGTATTCAACTAATACACCATGAAATGGTTCCACAATTCATGAAAAGTTGGAATCCGTTCACCAAAATGCACCAAAAATCAAACTAGAAAGTAAATCATAGTAGTTAGTTTTCAGAACCATGTGATCGCATGGCTATAGCCGTTTTGGTCTTGGTAAATGCAAAGGTGTCCCATGCAATCGCATAGTCAAATAGCCCATGTGATCACATGGGCAAAAATCAATTGCCCAATTTCGTGTATTCACAATCCATCCCATTTTTTGCCCAATCAAAGCCCACTTGTCAATACACTATATTTATGTAATTTTGAACAAGTTCAACAATCCTCCAATTGTTCAAAATTATATAAATCTCACATTGAAACTTAGCAACACTTATAGCATAAGAACTAAATATCTTTCAATTTGAATCTAACTATAGTGTAAATCTCACAAAGTATCATCGAAATTTCAGGTAGCATGAAAGTTGTTAACTAGTTATTCCTTGTGACAATACCGATGAACTCACACACATAAGTGCTATGTTTCATAAGGTCCTCAAACTTGCTTAGTGCTATTATGGTCTTGCACTTATCCAATTCATTGAACTTTTGAAAGAGAAACTTAACTCTCTATTGAGTTGGCACCACCTCGAAGTTCACATAAGTGAAATTCTTCTAGTATCATTGTTACTTCTAAAGATACTTGTATCCCGTACTGAACTTCATTAAGAGTTTTATAACTCAACCATCCAATCGTGACAACTAACAATATTCATCAATGAAAGGTTTTAAATAAGTTAATAGTGCTAAAACCTATCCACTTATTGAATGTGTTGTTATTATCTTTTGAACCTATATATACTTGTTTAGTACATTTTGGTTGTGTTGCTATAGGTTTAGTCAATGGATTAGCTAAGTTCTCATTAGACTTAACATATGTAATAAATTGTTCCATGCTTGATTAATTTTCTTACATAGTCATGCCTTAGATTGATATGTCTAGATTTCCATTATATATTTCCCTATAAATCATGCTACATGTACACTCTTTTTTACCCAATTCTTTACATCATGCCATGTGACGATATCACATTGAACAATTTTTTTAAAAAAAAAACACACTTTCCTGCCAACAATTTTTATTTTGAAAACAATGAAGTGTCGAAAACAATGTCAAACTTTAATTGTACATTTACCATTGTTCTTCGCTATATGCTCGTGCCAAGGTGGCTTGACTACCACTCAAGATAGGTATCAAAAAATATACTTTACACCTAAAGGAATCTCATAAAGAAGATCCTTTAGCCACTAAACCTCTTTTCCTACTTCAACGGATGCTATTAACTTTGATTCCATTGTTGAGCGTGTAATGCATGATTGTTTCTTAGACTTCCAAAAAATTGCACCTCCTCTAAGAGTAATACCTAACCTAAAGTAGACTTGTTTTCTCACATACTCGATATCCAACTAGCGTCAGTATATCCTTCTAGCATATCTGGGAACTTTGTATATTGTAGTCCAAGGTTATTAATTTTCTTCAAGTAACCAACAATCATTCCTATGGTCTTCCAATATTTCAAACTTGGATTGCTGGTAAACCTACTTAGTTTACTCACGGCAAATGCAACATCTGATCTTGTACATTGTACTGTATACATAAGGCTCCCAATGGTAATTGCATATTCAATTTGAGCTATGGCTCTTCTATCGTTCTTTATTATATTAACTTGATACTTAGACTCAACGGGGTATTTGCGTCTTTAATATTCAAATATTTGAAATTATTTATCACATTTTCAACATAATTTGATTTTCTTAACAAATAAACCCTACTATCATTCTTAACTTTGATACCAAGAATAGTGTATACTTGTTCTATATCCTTCATTTTGAACATAGAGATTGAAATATCTTAGTTACTTTAATCCCTTTTATATCATTGATAATGATTAACATATCATCCACATGAAGACATACAAATATAACTATACTATCACACGCTTTAGTATATAAACATTTTGTGTTCTAAAAAGCTCATCTTGGCGGCTTCTAAGCTCAAAGGTTGGGCAAAATGCCTCGCTTGCTTCTAAACTTTTTCTTTTTGCCAAATCCTAAACAATTCAATTTTCTCCCCCTCTTTTGTCTTCCCTAGGCGCATTTTTTTTTTTATTTTTCATTCTTTTAAAAAGTCTTTTATTTGATTTTAGCTTATTAATTTTTTGTAAAAAAAAATTCATTGTACTTTAATTTTATGTTTTTAAAAGATTTTATCTATACAAAAGTTATACGATGAGGTAGAAACAAAGACATGGAACATGTTACCTACTCTTAACAGTCGTTCTTGGTGGAAAAAATGTGAATGAATCTGGATCTATTTTTCTCTGATCCTTCGAGAAAAAGATTCATTAGTTACTTTATCTAAATAGTTAAATAAGATTCAAGCTACGATACTATCTATATTATATAATTATGATTTTAAGACTCGTTATTTTATTGCAAACTCCAAAAGCATGTATAAAGTTCATATTAATCTATTAAATAGTACTTGTGTGGTTGAAAGTTGAAACTAAGAAAAATATTTTAATTTTTGCATTTCGGACACTTGAAATTGACAAATGGAAGGAAATATTAAGTAAATATAGTATTTTATAATTTTAGACGTTTGATATGTATTATTTTAATTATTAAATGATTTTTAAAATGATTAGAAATTTAAAACAATATTAAAAATAAGAAAACATTTTTTATTTTTTTTTACATTTATTGCTCGCTTAAGCTCACTTAAGTTTGTAAAGCTTGAAATTTCACCTCCACTCCTAGCCACATTTTACGCTTTTTAGAATACTGTAAATATTTATCTACTAAATTATATTTAAAACCATTTGACATAATTCTCGTGTCAAATTTCTCAGCCACTGTTTAGGTATTTGTTTTAATCCGTATAAAGATTTCACTAATTTGCATACCTTATGTTCATTTCTCGGTAGAAGAAGCCCTTCCGATTGTTCCATATAGATCTCCTCGTCGAGATTCTCATTTACGAATGTCGTTTTGACATTTATTTGATGAATATGTAAATCAAATATTGATGCTAATGCAAACAAGATCCTTATCAAGGTTATCCTAGCCACGAGTGCATGTGTCAAAATAATTGATTTCTTCCTTTTGTCGACTCCCTTTAGTTACTAATCTAACTTTATAGGTGTTGAGTATAATATCAGAATTATATTTCCTTTTCAACACTCATTTACAACCAGTAGATTTTGATCCCTTTGGTAAATCAACAATTTTCCAAGTATTGTTCGATATAATAGATTCCACTCCATAACTTATTACATCTTTCCAAAATATGCAATCTCTAGAAGACATTACTTCTTTATAAGTCTTAGGATCACTTTCAACTTGAAGAACAATAGAAATTGAACTTACAATATCCTTCATATCTTCCTCCATTAAGTAGAGAGAAATAAGTTGGGAATTTATTTCGTCCGATCCTAGATCCTTTTCTTTTCTAATTCTTTTACTTCTTCGAAGTTCACTTGATAGTTCAACATCTCTCTTAGATTTTCTACTTATGATTCTCTAGGAGCGGGAATGCATACATGAGTTTCTTTTTGAGAATTTCTTGTTGCCAATACATTCTCAAAGAACTCTACATCCCTCGATTATATTAATTGTAACATTGGATTCTAAGTTTAATAATCAATAGGCCTTGCTATTTAAAACATATACTACAAATGCACATTTAATACCTCTAGGGCCTAATTTGGTTCTCTTAGAATTCTTATTCTTGCAATAAGCAAGACATCCCCACACTTTGAAATAATTTGTATTTAGTTTCCTTCATTTCCATATTTCATATGGAGAAACCTTATATTTTTTAAAGGAATCATATTTACTATATGTCATGCACTAAGTAAGGGTTCACACCATAAATTAAATGGTAATTCAACATTTAATAATATGGCATTAATCATTTCTAAGAATGTTCTATTTTTTCTTTATGCTAAACCATTCTGTTCAGGTGTACGTGGTGCGTAACATTGGTGTGTAACATTTTTTCACATTATATGTTGCATTCAATTGAAAAATATTCTCCACCTCTATCACTTATAAAAGTTCTTTATTTTTCTTCCTAAACGATTTTCAACTTCTGCTTTATATTCTTTAAATTATTAAAAACTTCATCTTTATGGTTTAGTAAAAATACCAAAGTATACCTTGTTGACGTTGAAATTTGTATAGACAAATAGTCAAGCCAACTAAATGGAAAATAAAGTTTTATTGGCGAGAAAGGATCACAATGTTCCTATATTATAACAACAGTCGAGGTTGTTTTTCTTTCAACATATGAGATATTTGAAATATGATTAAAAGATACAAAAGGATATTGTAATGCCTCAAGAGAAGTTGTCATCCCCCTCCCTTTTGGACTCCATCCCCTATTTATAGTAAGAAATATAAATGTATCCTGCCTTCTATGTCTTGTCAGCTATAATTTCGAGCTGAAGAAGTATATTTGTTGCCCTAATTAGATTGGCTAGCAAGCTCGAAATCTCATATCATCACGAGTTAATCCTACAGGTGGTCCCTAGTAATTAATGAATTAGTTAGGGAAGGGAGCTTAATCACTTGATTGGTGGATTAAGCGGGCGCTGACGTCAAAACTTTACATATGCACTTAGCTGATTGGATATCTATATATTTTGTAAGTGATCTTTAATCATTATGTTTCTTTCAATCTCGATAAACTATATAAGCTTCTTGCGCAAGCAAAACAATAGCCGATCTGACTTCAATGACTTACTTAGATACTAAAAACCGAGCCGACCTCACGTTAGGACCTATTCTTCTTCTATAGTAATTTGAACTCAACTGACCTCGTAGGTCAGACACTAGCAGTTACCCCTAGGTCAGTGCTGACCTAACGAAGGGACTGACCTTATTTAACACAATTCTCCACTTTTGTAATCATTTCAATAAATGTTTAGGGGCATGTGTTACTCCGTAAATTATGCATGAGCTGTAAGGCACAATGTGTTCCTTCTTCAAGAAGCTTTAAATGAAACGGTTTAAATGGAATCCAGTCGTTTATTCATTTTCCATTTTTTTATTTGAACAGTCTGAATTCTGTCCTTTCACATTCCTTCCTTTAAATGACTTTCCTTTCCTCATTTCTCACTTTTGCACATGAATCTCCAAATTTTTGCTCTCTAGAAAAATTTCTTCCTATATATTTTTCTAAGGGAGGTCGACTCCGTCTAGGTATTCCATTTATCCAAGAATACCTTTCATTATTTCTATGCTTTATATATTTTTCCCTAGATCTTTATATGACTTCAGATGATTCTCGAGTACAATCCTAGGGAAATCAACAGAAAGAAACCGTGTCTTCATCATCCACTCCATCTATCAATCCTTCTTTCGCTAGTTAAGATTGTTTATAAGTATTGACTCCCATCCCCATAACTTCCAATCCACAATCATCTAACTCCCCCAATAGTATGGAACAACGACGAAAATTGAGAGATGAGAGGTCACAAGGGGTGAACAAAGATAGGAGTCAAAAATTGGGGGGGGGGGGGGGGCGAATTCCTATAGGTCGATGATCATGGAGGACACATTAGCTAGTATAAGAGCTAAGTACAGCATACCTATTACTGTAGAGTTAGTAATCCCATCCTCTTTCGACCAAGCTAATGTTGACATATGGTTGACTTCATGTTTTGATTACAACAAACAAATTGCTTTTATCTCTAACATTTGAATTTGAGTCGTTATAGCTAAAGTTGATCGATTGAAGACAGAGATCGCTATCAAAAGACTCGCAATTAATGTTCAATGAAAATCGAGATGAAAGGCGAGCATTCACGCAAAATCAATCAAGACGAGTAATTCAACGGTCAAACATCAAAGAGATTAGACTAGATGTTTTTGATTCATATGTCAAGGTAAAATGCTTTAATCATTAGCAATGAATCGTGAAAAGCTCGATATTGATTTTGTGCACGAAAAATTACGATAAAAATGTTTTACTCAAAAAATATGTTTTAAAAAGTAAAAAATTGGAACATGTATGCTTAAAACCTAATAATACTTTGAAATACATTTTAATACGTCCCTCCAGTACCTACATTTGCTGTAAATAAGAAACGAGGACGTTTTGAGCCAACATTGGCGTACCGGACGTCTGGTATGTCCAAAATGGCTCCGACGGTTATTTTTCAAACGGTCCAATTTTTTGATAAAAAATAATGGCTAATTGACCATCCAGTATTTTACCGGACGTCCGGTATGAGTCGTCCGATTGGACAGAGATTTTGACAATTTTGCTCATATAAATACTATTTCATTCTTCCATTCAAATAAGATTTTGAGGAGCATCAAAAGTGAGATATTTTCTTAGAATTACTTAAGCTTTCACTTTGCATTTACTTCATTGATTTCTTCATATCAAAACTTTGATTGATTTAAACTCTTTTAATTATCATCTTCATCAAAGTTCATCATCTCTCTTTTTCTACTTACTTATTTCTATCATTCATAGAAGAGAGATATATTTTGAAGAAAAGTGTTGAACTTACATTGCATCAATTCTTCCAATTCTCTAAAACTTTGCTTGATTGAATTTAACTTTGAAATCATCATATTCATCAAAGTTTTTACAACTAACCTTTGATCTTTCATTTATTGTTATTCATCAAAGTGTTAGCCTATTCCTCTCTTAGTACTTAACTTATTCATATAATTTATCAAGAGAGGAATTCTATAGTAAAATCACTTTGATTAAGTATGGATCGTGTTGAAGTCCCTTAAAGAGCAATATTGTAAGGATTGGTGCTTCATGTTGTAAGTCACCTTGTGGGTCATATTGAGATCCCGTAAAACTCAATCGTATGGGTCATGTTGAGGTCATGTAAAGCTCAACGTTGTAAAAGGATCGGCGTTCCTTGGTTGTAAGTCACCGAAAGCTTTGTAAAGGGTTGTATTGCACTACAAGTCAATCAACATAGTGAAATTGGTCTTATTCGTGCCAGAGAACTTGGTAACGGGGATGTAGAACAAATTGTGTATCTAACCCCATTAAAATGGTTTGTTATCTTTACATTATTGCACTTTACTTTACATTGTCATTTATATTGTGCTATATCCATACTTGAATTAAGTTATCGAACTTGCATATTTAATTCTAGTATTATACTTTGCATTTATATCTTGTGTATTGTATTGTTTTGAGACTAAGTGTCGAAAAAGTTTCATAAACCAATTCACCCCCTCTTGATTAGTTATTTTTGGGCTAACAATTGGTATCAGAGCAAGGTGCATAATTTTAAAGATTTCATAATTTTTAGTAATGACTAACCATATTTTTCAAAATCTTGAAGGGTGTTTTATGAATCGTTCTCCTTTATTTGATGGTACTCATTATAACTATTTGATTACGCCCAAAAAATAACGCGGTAGTTGTAGTTCAGTTTTGGGGTGTCGTATCCATAGGGATATGAAAAAATGCTCAAAGGGTCGAAAGAGATGAATTATTCTCTTCAATGTGTAGTGAAATGCAATGTTTGAAATGTGAAATTAAAATCAATAATTCGAGGCAGTGAAGTGTCGGAATTCCCTCAATCGAGTCGGATCAATTACATCAATTATTCTAGTTTTATAACACAATTAGAGACTTTCATCCCGACACTCTAATTGGAAGATATATTGTTTAAACCTAGTTTAATTCTAACGTGATCCTAATGGTCAATCTTCCTATTGCAGAGTTCACACTTGATTTATCGAAATCAGATTCAAAATCGACTATATACTAAAGCATAAAGCAGTAGAGAATCACACCAATAAACTTAAACAATTGAGATTAAAACCTAGGTAATCATTTCAATCAATTCATAGAAAGAGCATGACTAATTCTATGACCAATATAAAAAATACTAAGCCAATCTCAAAATTAATTCAAGATGAGAAGAATGAACCATTAAATCAATTTAATTTCAATTGTAACTCTAGAATCTAGTTTCCATATAACACAATTACGCATACTTGTATTGGAATAAAATCAGAAGAACGGCTTTATACATCTAGCATAAAGTAGTAAACGATCAACCAATAACATTATGAGATTATGATTCAACAAATATTTCAATTCGTCGATAGAAAAAGCGTGACTGAATCTATGATTAATTTAATCTCATTACAAATTCATAGAAAGAAACTATAAATTCTAGAGTTGTTCAACAAGAGAATACCAAAATAACTTCCAATATTGATATCCAATTGAGATGATTCAAAATGCGTTGGAAAGCTAACTTAAAGAGATACAATTTTGCTTCAAATACCATCTTCCAATTCGATCGTTTTCCATGCAAAAAACGGGTCTCAATACGAGACTGAAAACCGGTGCAACTTTTTCAGCTTGAAAGTTGATATGTGATAATGTTTTGTCCATATTTCATCCCTTTGACTCCTTTCTTCATTCAATTGACCTCTAACACTCTTGAATCTTCATCACAAGGTTAGAAACAAGTTTAGAATATTTGTACTTTAGTCCCAAAACTATCACTTTCCTCCATTTTAGTCATTTTTCGCTCTTTTCTTCTAGTTTCCACCGTATTCATCAATTTGCAGCCTAAACCAAAATAAAAGTGTATTTAGAACATTTTAGTGCCAATAAATCATGAAAATGCAATCATTAGTGGATTAAAAATGTGATAATTGCACTATTATCACACCCCCAACTTGTTTATTGCTAGTCTCTAGCAATTTAATGAAAAATAAAATGATCAACGACTAGTCAATATTGTAAGTTAAATTATGAAGTTCTAATTTAATCACAGTTCATGCTCTTTTCAAACTTAACACCACAAAAAGAATTATCAATGTTATGATCATCCGAATATCAAAAACACATGCCAAATGTGTGAGTGTGTGTCAAGTCATAGTCATCTTACCGCCAACTCTAACACATGCAACATCAAATATATCTCAAGTTGAAGATTCATCTCCATAACTCACGGGTATCAAAGTGTTTAGTGCCGAATTTCTCTCTATGGAGCTGAGAAAGATGTACACTTAAAATAGGAGGTTTAAATATTTATGAACAAACAACAAGAAAACATTGATATCATGATAGGCATACTGTCAAATGAGAATTTATCTATTCATTCCGCAATCCTTCTTGGAATCAAAATAGTCAATGCAAAGGTTGTGATGAAGTTCAAGTTGGGCTATACGAAAGGGGTATCATGACTCAAAACTTCCAAGCACATAGCTAAATATCTTATCACGCTTTTCAATTCATCACACCTTTCATTCAACACATTCATGTGTGTGTGATGAAGTTCAAGTTGGGCTATATGTGTGTGTGTGTGTGTGTTTTTTTTTTTTCCTTTTTTTTTTTTCATTTGTTTTCTTTTTTGGCCACCTTACTTGAGCATATATCAACTATTGTCATTTTCATTACTTCAATTCTTCACAAATAAAGATCCAATACCTACTACACACTTGGAAGTAAAAATGTGGAAAAATATGCATAAAGGTTGTACTCCAATGTGGAGAAGTGTGGATAATATAGGTGCATAAAGAAAATGCTATATATGTGTATGACTCAAAGTGGCTACTAGGGGTATTGAAAAAAAATGTTGAATGCTCAAATATCAGTCATAAATTGACTTCCATCATTTCCCAAGTAATCTACCGTCTTACCAAAAACCATATAGTGTTATTTTTAAAAGAGTTTACAATTCACAAAACCAATGAGCGCTTATTGCCATATTTTAGTATATTTTGGTTCTCAATCCTCACCAAGTATCTCACAAGAAAAACTTCAGCAAGAGACTGCTCTAGCTACATGTGTTAAAATACCATCTTACCACAAGACTTGTGTGCACAAAAAGAATTCAGCAAGTGTCATGACATCTAGATTTTCACAACAAAATTAACTCATAGTAGTATATTTTACCATTCAAAAGCATAAACATGCAGCAGATCAGAGACTCAAAACAAAAAAAAATTATTTTCTCAAATTCACATGCAATTCAACAAAAATCCAAATTGACCATTCCCCAACTAAATTTTTGTATTGTTCTCAATGCATAAACATAAAAGTTAAATAAAGAGATATCACAAAAATGATGCAGTGAATCAACATAAACTTAAATGATAGGAAGCCTGAAAGTACTCAATAGACTAGTGATGTAAAGAAAATGACAAAAATTAACTAGAATACAAATGCAAAAGTAAACAGCAAAAGAAATAAACGAACTCCCCTTGGGTTGCCTCCCAAGCAGGGCCTTTGTTTATTGTCATTGGCTCGACCCAACGTTTTCTCATTCAGCCGGCAGCCAAAAAGCGTGGTTTTAATTTTTTTTGTAGTGCACGAAGCTCCTTGGACATACTCACCAGTGATGCTACTCCGCCTTCCTCAAATACATGCATGAGGTGACTAGAGGAAAGCTTAAAATCAGGAGTGGGGGCCTGCGACACAAAAGGTAAAGTCCTTTTGTTAGAAACTGGTAATGTAAAATAAGAACTATTACTCGACTTTTGATCCTCTATCTCAAGATATTTATTGATGGTGACGTCCAATCCATCCGTTCTAGAATTTCCTGTGCTGGTCCAAGAAATATATTATCAGCTACCTTCTGAGAAGTAAATCAATCATGTAGGTTTGATGACACTTGTCATCATCCTCTAACTGCTTAGTGATATGGAAAATGTTGACTTCTAGAGTCATATTCCCAAATGATAATTTCATAAGACCATTTCTACAATTAATTAGAGCGTTAGCAGTAGCAAGGAAAAGTCTACCAAGAATAATAGAAATTTTAAAATCAATATTCACATCAATTTTTACATCCAAAACCAAGAAATCAACGGGATAGTTAAATTTATCAATTTGAACCAAGACATCCTCAACCACTTCCCTAGGTCTAATAGTGAACCTATCAGTTAATTGTAGAGCTATAGATGTAGGCTTCATCTTACCCAACCCTAATGACAAGTAAATAGCGTAAGACACGAGATTAAACTAGCCCATAAATTTAGAAGAGCTTGTCCAAACTCATGATTCCTAATGACACAAGATACGGTAGGACAACCAAGGTCATTATATTTTGGCGGGATCCTTTGTGCAATCACAGCACTTGCTTGCGCAATCACAGTGCACAAGTCCTTGACATTGTGATTCCTTTTGATAGTGCATAAGTCCTTGAGGACTTTAGCATAAGTAGGAATCTGTGAAATTACATGCAAGAGATGCAAATTGATTTTTACTTGCTTTAAATATTCTAAGGTCTCACTATGTTGACCAGCAGATTTTAAGGTAGACTTAAGAGCTTGTGGAAAAGGTACTCTCACTGGATTTTTTGCTACCTCCTCATTAGAGTTACTCTTTTCAAGCTCACTAGACCCTTTTTCAGTTTCCCTAGGTTTAGGAATTGGTTCTATAACTTTCCCTGATCTAGTGGTTATGACATTTATTTTTCTAAGATTTTTTCATTAGATACTGATGTTTGTGTTATGTGCTGCCCTTTAAGATTTGGCTGAGTTTGAGCAAAAAATTTCCTACGTTCCACTACTACTGGAGATATGATTTTTGATTTCCTTATTTTTCTCAATAATTTGGGTAATCATAATCTCAAATTTTTCTTTTGTTTTTCCTTGTGCCTCCATGAATGCATGTAGGGTATCTTCTAAGGAATTCGTAGATGACGTGGGTTAGTATGAAGGTGTATTAAAAACTCTAGGTGGCTGGTTTTCAGATTTCCAGCTGAAGTTGGGATTATTCCACCACCCCTGATTATAGGTATCAGAAAATGGAGCATATGGCTTATTATACGTGCCTAAGGCATTGCAGTGTTCCTCATAAACCCCCCTCATCTAAGCTAGAGCAAAACACTCATGCGCTGGATGATCAATTCTACCACACACACAGCATGGTCCAGAAGATTCAACACGGGTAATGGTAGGTGTAGGCTTTGAGTTCTTAGTACGTAGGGTTTCAAGCTCTTTAGTTAGAACTTCTACCTTAACTCTAGGCTATCCTCCTCTCTAAGATGATAAATGCCTACAATAGAAATATTTCCTACGGGTTGTGACCTATTAGTGTTATCAGTGATACTGGGCCAGTTCATGTGTGAGCCTTTTCAGCTAGGTCATCTAAGTACTCTATAGCCTCGTCATGATCTTTTTGTAAGAATTTACCATTACACATAATCTCAATAAATTAACGATCCCTAGATGTTAGCCCTTCATAGAAATAACTCATTACTCGCCATCTCTCATAACCATGATGGGGGCAAAGGACTTGTAACTCTTTATATCGCTCCTATGCTTGGTATAAGGTTTCATTATCTTTTTGGGTGAATGAAGAAATTTGTTTCTTCATAGCACTAGTTTTATGATGGGGAAAATATTTGTTAAAGAAAGTTTGAGTCATTTCACCCCATGTTCCAATCGAACGTGGTCTCAACGAATACATCCAGCTTTTTGCTCTATTTGTAATTGAAAATGGGAAAAATTTAAGCTTGAATGCATCCGCTGTACCATGTTGATTGTGGAAGGTTGCGACCACCTCCTCAAATTTTCTAATATGCACGTATGGGTTTTCATTTTTCAATCCATGAAAAGTGGGAAAAAGTTGAATCATTCCCGGTTTAAGGTCCATACGTGGCATATTAGGTGGAAAAATACTGCAAGATGGTGTGGATGTGCGTGTAGGATGAAGATAATCATGTAAAGTCCTAAAATGTGCATCATGCTCACTATCAGACATGGTATTATGGGATGAAGTGTTAGTTTTAACAGATGCATAATCAAAAGTAGGGTTAAAAAGAGATTCAAACTCTAAATAAGGCCTATCAGCAGATCTTCCTCGCTCTCCTCGATACATGTTCATGAAACACAAGAAAAAAAAGTGAAAATAAGAAAAAAATACAATAACGAAAATTAAACTAACTAAAAACGAAAGTAAAGGAATGATGTCACCCTTTTTAGTCGATCTTTGCGTATTTTGTACCATCTCCCCGACAACGGTACCTAAATTTGATTACGCGCCAAAGAATAATGTAGTAGTTGTAGTACAACTTTGGGATGTTGTATCCACGGGGGATCAAAAGAGATGAATTATTCTCTTCAATGTGTAGTGAAATTCAATGTTTGAAATGTAAAATTAAAATCAATAGTTTGAGACAGAGTAGCGTCAGAATTCTCTCAATCGGGTCGGATCAATCACATCAATTATTCCAGTTTTATAACACAATTAGATGCTTTCAATTCGACACTCTAATTGGAAGATATATCATTTAAATCTAGTTAAATTCTAACGTAATCCTAATGGTCAATCTTCCTATTACAAAGTTCACACTTGGTTTATCGAAATCAGATTCAAAATCGACTATATAATAAAACATAAAGTAGTAGAAAATCACACCAATAAACTTAAACAATTGAGATTAAAACCTAGGTAATCATTTCAACCAATCCATAGAGAGAGCATGGCTAATTCTATGACCAATATAATAAATATTAAGCCAATCTCAAAATTAATTCAAGATGAGAAAAATGAACCATTAAACCAATTTAATTTCAATTGTAACTCTAGAATCTAGTTTCCATATAACACAATTAGCATACTTGTATTGGAATAAGATCAGACGAGCGGCTTTATACATATAGCATAAAGTAGTAAACGATCCACTAATAACATTCATGAGATTATAATTCAATAAATATTTCAATTCGTCAATAGAAAAATCGTGATTGAATCTATGATTAATTTAATAAAAGTCAAATCAATCTCATTACAAATTCATGGAAAGAAACTATAAATTCTAGAGTTGATCAACAAGAGAATACCAAAATACGTGAATAATAGATGTAAAATCACCAATTTCGAAAGAGTTCCTTCCTAGATTCACCAAGGTTTTAGTTCTTCATGGATTTCTTGAGCCAAAATCAATGGAAGAATGATGAATAATGAATAATGTGGCGTTTTGAAACGTTTTGGGGGTCTTTTAGGGTTGAGAATTCGTGCCAAAATAAGTTACCATAAGTGTTTGAATCGTAGAAAAAACTTGAAAATTTCCCCAATTTGGCGTGGGCGGGTGCCCAGTAGAAAATGGGGTAGCCGCCCAGGCAAAATATTTGTTTTCTGTATTTGAAATTCAGGGTCAGGCGGGCGCCCAGTACACAGCTGGACAACTTTAAGTATGTTGGTCATAACTTCCATTATCAATGTCCGATTGAGATGATTCAAGATGCGTTAGAAAGCTAGCTCAAAGGAATACAATTTTGCCTCAAAGATATCATATTCCAATTCGATCGTTTTCCATGCCACAAATTGGTCTCAATATGAGGTTGAAAACTTGTACAACATTTTCAGCTTGAAAGTTGATATGTGATAATGTTTTGGCCATATTTCATCCCTTTGACTCATTTCTTCATCCAATTGACCTCTATCACTCTTGAATCTTCATCACAAGGTTAGAAACAAGTTTAGAATATTTGCACTTTAGTCCCCTTTTCACTATTTTCTTCTAGTTTCCACCATATTCATCCATTTGCAGCCTAAACCAAAATAAAAGTGTATTTAGAACATTTAAGCGCCAATAAATCATGAAAATGAAATTATTAGTGGATGAAAAATGTGATAATTGCACTATTATCACTATTGGAAGCTTGAATGACAATATTTATTCAATCAATAGATTATAATATTTGGGAAGTTATTGAATTTGGTGCTTAAGTGCCTAAAAAGGTTATTAAAGAAATTGGTAAATCGGATCAAATAATTTTTAAACTTAGAGATGAATATAATGAAGATGATAAAAGAAAATTATCTTTAAATGTTAGAGCCAAAAATATATTTTATTGTACTTTAGATAGAAATGAATTTAATCGTATTAGTACATGTGATTTGGCTTATGATATTTGGTATGCTTTAGAAATTACTCATGTTGGAACAAGCAAAGTGAAAGAAACTAAGATAAATCTATTAGTTAAAGATTTTGAAAAAAAATTCATGAAAAAAAATGAACCTATTGTTGACATAATTATTTGCTTCACCGATATTGTTAATAACCTCAAAGGCTTTGATTGTAAATTTACTAATAGTGAACTTGTAAGTAAAATGCTTAAGTCACTCTCGAAAAAGTGGAGCCCATTGAGAATATTGATAGAAAATACCAAAGATATCAACACATATCCATTGGAAAAGCTCTATTGAATATTGATGACATAGGAGCTAAATCGCACAGAGACAAAGGAGAAAACTTTGAAAAGCAAAGAAGAGGAAATGCACCAACTTGCTTTTAAATCCGTGGTTGATGAAGGCACTTCATGTGAAGATGATGATCATATTGAAGATGAGAGTCAAGAAGAAATCGCTAATATGTGCTTCATGGCAATCAATGATGAGATAAACCTTATTGAAAAACTCTCTTATGATGATTTATCTTCTTCTTATGATGAGATGTTAGAAGAATTTGAAAAACTCGCCTTTAGTCACTCTATTCTTAAAAAGAAACATAAATGACTAAAGAGTGAAATTGAGAAAATTTTGGAAACAAAAAAAAGGAAAATATTAACTATGATTCATTATATAAAGAAAATTGCTCTTTAAAGGAAAATGTAGAAGATTTGGCAAAAATTATTTTTAAATTCACTCAAGGAAAGAAGAAGTTTGACTTAATACCCAGTAATCAAAAATATGTTTTCGATAAAGGAGGCATTGGATATAAACCATCTTTGAAACAAAAATCTTTAGAAAATATGTTTGTTAAAGCTTCCACTTCCCCTATTTCAAATGTCACATGTAATTTTTACAATAAAAATGGACATGTAGCTTTTTATTGTTTATCAAAAAGAGATTACATTTTTAAAGCAAATACAAGTGGATTCAAAAATCCACTAACACTAACTATCGAGGACCCAATGATGTATGGATACCAAAAACCAAAAATTGAATTATTTTTGTAGGTACCAAGGAATATAGAGAGCAAATGGACCATAGATAATGATTGCTCAAAGCACATGACCGAAAATCAAGTTTTATTGTTAAGTTTTAAAATAAATGATGGCGGTCATGATACTTTTAAAGATAATGCAAAAGAAAGATCATCGACATTGAAATTATCAGTAATCATTCATCTCCATTTATTGAAAATGTTCTCTTAACCTTAAACGCAATCTACTTAGTTTATTTTTTTTTAATTGTGTGATAAATATTATCATATTAAATTTGATTCTTCCAAGTACCTTATTAAGGATACTACATCAAAAAGAGTGTTGTCTATAGGAAGCCAAAATAATGATGTTTATGTCATAAGCATCGAATTTGGAAAGTGAAGAAAAATGTTCATCACATTAAAATATACTTGATTGTGTGATAGAAGATTATGTCATATTTGCATGAACCTAATTTCAAATATTACCAAACATTGTTTGTTAAAGGTATATCATATTTAAGATTTGAGAAAGAGAAAATTTGTGATGTATGTGATTTTGGAAAAACAAGTGAAAAGTTCTTTCTTCACATGAATTATATTGGACCATCTAGAATCATAAGCATTATGCTTTCGTCATTGTTGATGACCTTTCTAAGGTTCACTTGAGTCCTATTTTTGAACCTAAAGCATGAAACTTTGAATTATTCAAACTTTGTAAAAAAGTTCAAAATGAAAATATTACATTTAATGATTTTAGCAAAAAATTATGGCTATGAACGTAGTTTTTTGGCTCCTAGAACTCTTCAACAAAATGGTGTAGTGAAAGGAAGAATCGCACATTGTAAAAAATGATTAGAATCATGCTAAATGAAAATAGCATGACAAAATATTTTTAGGCCGAAGCCGTTGATACTACTTACTATATTTTTTATAGCGTTTTAGTTAGTCGAAAGTAAACTAAAATCCCCTATGAGTTTTAGAAAAATAGAATTACATATATCGGTTATTTCAAAGCTTTTGGTTGCAAATGCTTCATTTTTAATACAAAAGAAAATTTTGAAAAATTTAATTCAAAATCCGATATTGGAATCTTTCTAGATTTTTTATCGACTAGCAAAGCTTATAGAGTCTTTTATAAAAGAACTCTTCGTTGAAAAATTCATGCATATATTGATGAAACTAATTCTTTTGATCAAGAGAAATGTATTGATAATGTTATAGGCTTGAAGATTCCTTTTGAGCAATTTAAATTCTAAATCAAAATAAGGAAGATCATAAAGATGTTGAAGATCCACATGAGGAAGAAGCAAATGCGCAACCAGATGAAGAAGAATCTTCCAAAGAAAAAAGTGGTTAACCTCTACCTAAGGAATGGAGCCAAACAAAATACATCATGAAAATTCTCAATAAGTTTGAAATGGAAGAGTTGAAATCAATAAACACTCCAATGAGCTCATCAATCAACTAGATGATCAAGGTATTTTCGTAGACATTAAGGTATGATTGGATCTCTCCTTTACTTAATCGCAAGTAGACTCGATATTGTGTTTAGTGTGTGATTATGTGCTATATTTCAACACGATACTCAAGAATCACACTTTAGTACCATAAAATGAATTTTAGATATCTTAGTGGCATTAAAATATTACGCCTATGATATTCTAAAGACGTTCAAAAGTGGGATATTGTATTAAAATTTGTGAATAAGGAAAATCAATTGGCCGATATTCTCATTAAACCTCTAATACTTGATAGATTTTCATATACTCTAAGAGGTTTGAGAATTATCGATGAATTTGAAGTATGTGACTAAATTGATTTCATACAAAGTGTTCTCGTATGATACTATGCGCATAATTGATTGAAATCTATATAAATATTACCGAAATGATTTTACTTTTGTCATTTCATCACTCATGCTTTGATTATGATATTAGTATAAATGTATGATTATCCTCTTATTCTTAACTTGTAGAAATATGGCATCTTGTGCTTAATTGAGGGGGAATATATTGCAATGGTTGATTTAAAAGTTTGATCCTATATGCTAAACTATGTTATACACCTTTTTTTTTTTTTTTGCTTATTCAAAAAGCATTGAAATGGGATAATCTTTTATTGTTTTCTGTGGTCACGTCTTAATCTTAAAAAACGATCTTTTTTGCTTATGCCAAAAGGGGGAAACGAAGTGAGAGATGATTTTGCATGCTATGATTTGAAAATCATTTAATATGGTTATTGATTTGTAAAAGTTAGGGGGAATATGAATTACATGATAAATCGTAATGTATATTCCTTTATAAATTTGATATAAATTGTTCTATTTCAATTTGCAAATCATCTTGTTTGTCATAATCAAAAAGGGGGAAATTGTTGATTACAAGGTTAAGGTTTTGATTATAACAAACAATTACAAGGTTAAGGTTTTGATTATAACAAACAATTTAATCTTGTTTATGATACAATTGTTTTTTAAGTGATTTATAATTTTCAAAGCATCCAATGAAAATCAATATAAGATGACATGTATGCTTGCCTTATATGAGAAATGGGAAATACATGTATGAAAGATAGGGGGAATGTATAAACTATATGTGATATCTAACATGTTCTCGCTTATTAATTTATTCTCAATTATCTTTGTTTGTCACAATCAAAAAGGGGGGAAATTGTTGACCTATGGTTGACTTCATGTTTTGATTACAACAAAAAAATTGCTTTTATCTCTAACATTTGAATTTGAGTCATTATAGCTAAAGTTGATAAATTGAAGACATAGAGCTATCAAAAGACTCGCAATTAATGACCAATGAAAATCGAGATGAAAGTCGAGCATTCACGCAAAATCAATCAAGACGATCAATTCAACGGTCAAACATCGAAGACATTAGACTTAGATGTTTTTGATTCATATGTAAAGGTAAAATGCTTTAATCATTAGCAATGAACCGTGAAAAGCACGATATTGATTTTGTGCACGAAAAATCACGATAAAAATGTTTTACTCGAAAAATATGTTTTCAAAGGTAAAAAACTGGAACATGTATGTTTAAAACCTAACAATACTTTGAAAAACATTTTAATACGTCCCTCTAGTACCTACATTTGATGACGATAAGAAATGAGGACGCTTCGAGCCAACATTGGCGTACCGGACATCCGGTATGCATACCGGACGTCCGGTATGGCAAAAATGGCTCGGAAGGTCATTTTTCAAACGGTCCAATTTTATGACAAAAAATAACGGCTAATTGACCGTCCGGTATTTTACTGGACGCTCGGTATGGGTCGTCTGGTTGGACAGAGATTTTGATAATTTTGCTCCTATAAATATGACTTCATTCTTCCATTCAAATAAGATTTGAAGGAGCATCAAAAGTGAGATATTTTCTTAGAATTACTTAAGCTTTCACTTTGCATTTACTTCATTGATTTCTTCATATCAAAACTTTGACTGATTTAAACTCTTTTAATTATCATCTCCATCAAAGTTTATCATCTCTCTTTTTCTACTTACTTGTTTCTATCATTCATAGAAGAGAGATATATTTTGAAGAAAAGTGTTGAACTTACATTGCATCAATTCTTCTACTTCTCTAAAACTTTGTTTGATTGAATTTAACTTTGAATCATCATATTCATCAAAGTTTTTACAACTAACACTTGAGCTTTCATTTATTGATATTCATCAAAGTGTTAGCCTATTCCTCTCTTAGTACTTAACTTATTCATATTATTTATCAAGAAAAGAATTCTATTGTAAAATCACTTTGATTAAGTATGGATCGTGTTGAAGTCCCTTAAAGATCAACATTGTAAGGATTGATGCTCCTTGTTCAAAGTCACCGTGCAGGTCATATTGAGGTCCCGTAAATATCAATAGTGTGGGTCGTGTTGAGATCCTGTAAAGCTCAATGTTGTAAAAGGATCAGTGCTCATTGTTGTAAGTCACTGGAAGTTTTGTAAAGGATTGGATTGCACCACAAGTCAATCAACATAGTGAAATTGGCCTTACTCGTGTCAGAGAGCTTGGTAAAACAAATTGTGTATCGAATCCCATTAAATTGGTTTGTTATCTTTACATTATTGCACTTTACTTTACATTGCCATTTATATTATGTTATATCCATACTTGAATTAAGTTATCGAACTTGCTTATTTAATTATAGTATTATGCTTTGAATTTATATCTTGTGTATTGTATTGTTTTGAGACTAATGTGTTGAAAAATTTTCAAATATCAATTCACCATCTCTTCGTTAGTTATTCTTGGGCTAATATCTAACACTCCTCCATCACGGTGTGTAGCCCTCAACTCGATAATCCTTCAAGCTAGGTTGAGACTTCCTTTCCCAAAGATCATCCGCCAATTCTTCTCCTCTTGGAGAATAGCCGCTACCCAACTTTGTTCAAATAGGTGGAGAACCCTGTTTGTAATCCTAATTTTGTGGAAGCAGTTAGGTCATCCCGAACTAAATATGTCACAATTTAACTCCCTGTTCACTTTGAAAAAGGATGGGAAGAACACATGGTGGTGGTATACTAGCGTCAAACCTAAGATGGGAGAGCTGTTATTTTTAGACATCCATTCTCAATTAAGGGATGGAAAGAAGAGTTCTTCCTCATTCTGGGGGACTGGCAGTTTTATCCTATCGAAGTGGATAGAGAGGACATAGTCCCCACTCTTTATCATTCTTTCTGTAAGTAGTAATTGTTTTGTTTCAGGTCTTTCTTATTAAAATTATTCTCCTAAACTTTCTTTACCCTTTTTAGTAGTTTACAGACCTGCCATTTGAGCTCGGTCATCTAAGGACAAGCTGATTCCATTCGAGCTCTCTCCACAAGCAGAGGTCTTGCAAGTTTGTAATTTCAGACGTAAACTTGTTCCAAGCGGGCTTACTTCGAATGCTATCGTTGACCTCGACATCTAGCCATCCTACTACTTTCGCTCCTATCTCTTCTCATAAGTCAACTCTATATTGACTCTTCTATCATATCATTTCTTATTACTTAGAACTTTTGGAACTAACATTTTTATCAACTTCTGTCCTAGGCTAAAATATAGACAAGCTAAATTTTCGGGCAGCAAGGGCGGCTGCTGAAACTGCCTAGGCAAAGAGAAAGGTTGCTAATACTAAGGTAACCGACCAATCGACCTGAAGAGGTTAATTTGGAATCTGAAGTAAAGCAACCACTGAAAAGACACCATTTTTAGAATAGCCAGCCATGCCAACTCCTCTAGCTCCCTCAAGTTCTCTTTAGCCAATTCTTACTACGGTAGCAGCTTCTTCTTCAAGGTCCCAGAAAGATGCCCTAACCTATAAAGGCCAAATATGGAGGGTCTGGTGGGGGCACCGACCTGAAATCTTCTTGGATTTTCTTCGAGCTCCCTCTTCAGCGAGGAAAATAATTGTTGCATTGCCATCTCCTTTGAGGGAGTCTGCTACCATCATGACCAGGAGTTGGAACGGAAGGGAACAATCATTTCTAGCTGATATGCCCATTGGGGAGAACATCATCTCAGCTCAGCTTTATAACCATAAGGCGATCTTCCACATGGCATCAGTCACTGAGAATGTAAAACTCCTGAATCCCTAACATCATACTTTTAACACAACATTTTTCTATTTTTAAGGTTAAGGCTGAGCTCGACAAGATGCTCAAATTAAGGGACCAAGCCAATATCCTTTTTGAGAAAGTGGAGGCAGATAATACGATCTTTGCGAAAAAGGAGAAAAATTATGAAGATCGTCTGAACATAATGGGAGGACGAACTCAATGCCCACCTTACTACAGAGTTGAAACTTATGGATGAAATCAAAGCTCTGCGAATGTAGAGAGAAAGTTGATACCCGAGCTGAAAGCGAAAATGAAAGAGATGATGAAGCAACAGCTCGGGTAACATCAGCGATAAAAAAAAGTGATGGATGCAGAGCTAAAGGCCTCTAAAGCAGTTGAGGACTAGAGGGCTTCTCCTGAGTTCAATGCTTTAGCTCAGGATGCATATGTGCTAGCCTTGGGGAAAATCATCAAGTACATAAAAAAGGAGAGGCCTGATTGGGCCTTTTTGGCAGAGGCCTATAAAGAGCAGAATGTAGAATTGCAACAGCTATCCAAAGCAGCTAAAGTTAGAATCACTCCAACTGAGGAGGATGTAGCTCATGTTTATGTATCCCCCCAAGACCTCCAGCCCCTTAGTTTCCTTCTTGTACTTAAATGTTTTTAGAAACCTTTTGTAATCTCTTAACTTTAATAAATGGAATTTCTCTTTAAATGTTTTTACTTCAGCAGTAATTCCTTTCCTTGAATGTTTATATGCGACATTAGTTTTTACTTCAGCAATAATTCCTCAATTCGTATGACCTTAGTTCAACTTGCTCGTAAGCAACACTTAGATTTTTTAAAAAATTTCACTAAGTGTTTGTAGCACATGCAACCTTAGTTCAGCATGTTCGTGAGCGGGGTTTAGACAATTCCTTGTAGGAATTTTCACCAAGTGTTGCAACACATGCAACCTTAGCTCGGCCTATTCATGAGCAGGGCTTAGGAAATTCCTACAAAATTTCTTGTAGGAATTTACACCAAGTGTTGCAGCACATGCAACCTTAGCTTGGCCTGCTCATGAGCAGGACTTAGGCAATTCCTTATAGAAATTTCCATCAAGTGTTGCAGCACATGTAACCTTAGCTTGGCCTACTCACGAGTAGCATGCAACCTTAGCTCGGCCTGTTCATGAGCAAGGCTTAGGCAATTCCTTTGTTGGAATTTTCACCAAGTGTTGCAGCACATGCAACCTTAGCTCGACCTTCTCATGAGAAGGGTTTAGGCAATTCCTTGTAGGAATTTCCATCAAGTGTTGTAGTACATGCAACTTTAGCTCGGCTTGCTCATGAGCAGGACTTAGGCAATTCCTTTGTAGAAATTTTCACCAAGTATTGCAGCACATGCAACCTTAGCTCAGCCTGCTCATGAGCAGATGTTTACAAAATATGTTCGCTTTGTAAATTACGGCAAGTGCACGGTTCGTTAACAAGTAATAAAATGGAAATTGTAAAATTTCGAGTATCGTCTCACGAGGATTGATTTGATTTGATTTTTATTATCAAGATCTTAACTGAATCTATTAAACTCAAGATGATTTATTAGATTTTTTGATTAAATTATGACTTATGCATTTTAAAATAAGATTACAAATGATAACATTTGAATGCAAACAAGTTGAAGAAATTAATGAATGAAAAGCGCACTAGGATCCCGAATAACCAAACAAGTTCACTTGTAACCTCTATTTCACAATTCGATAACATGATGAATTGATTGAAGATTCAATGTTTCTAACTTATCCAATAATCTCTTTCGAGTGGAAATGAACCTATTTCTATGACAAATGCGATATACAAGAATGCATGACGTTTTGTAAACACTTAGAGAGTCACGTAAAGCACAATAATATATTTTTATCCCCTATCGGACCTTACGATGATTTATACCTTATAGAATCTATTTTCTGTCTTTCGAATGTATTAAATAGATCACCCAAACTCACATAATCACATGCATTTAACTATGAAGGCAAGAAAGTGTATATAAATCATTCAATAAACATCGATCATGTTTGAATATCAAATTGCAAAATAGAGAATTAAGAGGTCACAATGCGAGGTTCATCATTCAATTAGTACATAAAAAGTCTAGCATAACATGGATAAAATAAAAGAACAATAAAAATAATAAAGAGAAGACATCACCCAAAAACTAGAAATTAGGTTTGAAATCTTGAATCTTGAATGAAATCCCTTGTTCTGGCTCTCTTCATTGCTCTTCATTGCTGTTTTTCTCTCTCAAAATGCGTAAACCCTTATTCTGGACGAGATTAGGGTTATATAGAGCGTCAAAATATCTTTCCATAAGAGATTGGTTTGAAAAAGAAAATCAGAAAATTCGCGCCGAAATTGAACCATGCGACTGCATGGTTATATCTCATGCGACATCACGATTATAAAAATTTGGCACTGTTTCTCCTGTTGGTTGTTGGATGACTGCATGAAGTTTCTACCATGCGACTGCATAGTAGAACTTATTTTCTCGGGAAAAGCTTTAGCCGAGAATTGAGCAACGACACTTGCTACCCCACAAGAAACTCCCTTATTTGAATATGCATGTCATGAAGCTTTTTGGTTCACTCTTTGTAGATTTTTGCATTCTCATAAGCTTCCTGATGAAACTCATCCATCTCATTCAACTAAAGTAATCGTTGTTTACCCGCTGCTTGCAGATCCAGATTCAACATTCGAAGTGCCATGCTTTCCCAAATACTAAGCGGTAAGTGGGAAAGTGGCATGCCATGATTCCAACTCTACTGGTAAGTGGCATGCTTTCCCAAATACTAAGCGGTATGATGACATTCCTATCGATGTTTTAAATGTCATTCTGTATGCCCATAAAGCATCGTCCAACTTCTTGGACCAGTCTGTCCTCGAAGAATTCACCGTAACCTCAAGTATTCTCTTTAATTTTCTATTAGAAACTTCAAACTGCCCACTGGTCTGAGAATGATATAGGGTTGCTATTCAGTGTTTTACTCCATACTTACTCAGCAACTACTTAAACTAGCGATTACAGAAGTGTTTGCCCCTATCACTGATGATAGCCCTAGGTGTGCCATAACGAATGAGAATGTGCTTCTTGAGGAATCCAATCACCACTTTTGCGTTGTTAGTAGACAATGCCACTGCTTCTACCCACTTAGAGATATAGTCAAGTGTCACAAGTATGTATTGATTGGAGAATGACGATGGGAATGGTCCAATGAAGTCAATTCCCCAGATGTTAAACAACTCAACTTCTAGAATACTTGCCAGGGGCATTTCATGCTTCCTCGAGATATTTCCCATGCGTTGACACCGATCACATCTCTTCACAAATTCAAAGGTGTCTTTGAACAGTGTAGGCCAATAAAACCCTGATTGTAAAACTTTTGCCGCTGTCTTGGAAGCCCCAAGTGTCCCGCATACGTTGATGAGTAGAAATGCTCCAAAACCTGATGCACTTCTTCTTCAGGCACGCATCGTCGGATAATTTGATTTGTCCCGCGCCTATAGAGAACTAGATCTTCCCAAAAATAGTAATTCAACTCTGTAAAAAAACTTCTTCCATTGATGAGCTAAATATTCTGGTGGGGGAATGGACTTGGCCAAGTAGTTCACAATATCGGCATACCACAGTGCTGTCTCCACACCGAGGATTTGTTCATCTGAAAAAATCTCGTTTATATCTACTGAATCGTCTGGTTGACTAAGCTCCAACCCAGATGATGATCCGCTACCATGTTTTCGCTACCCTTTTTATCCCTAATTTCTATGTTGAACTCTTACAGCAATAATACCCAACGAATCAATCTCGGCTTGGCGTCTTTCTTCGTCATCAAATACTTCAGTACCGCATGATATGTGTAGACAACGAATTTTGACCCAACCAAATAAGGATGAAATTTATCAAATGCGTACAAGACCGCCAATAATTCATTCTCTGTGGTTGCATAATTCAGTTGTGCATCATTCAAAGTTTTGCTGGCATAGTATATCACTTGAAAAATTTTGTTTCTTCGTTGTCCCAATACCACTCCCACGGCATAATCACTGACATCACACATCAGTTCAAACGGCATTTCCCAATCCCAAAATATGTTTTTAATACTTTAAAATAGTTCTCATATGGAAGCCATGAATACCCATAATTACAAAAGAAATATAGTTTTAAATTGCTGAAAACTAGGGTATCTATACCCTTTATTTAGAGTATGAAAATAGATATTAACACCTAACAAATTGGGCTTATACTAAGTAGCAAAATATGAATATTCACACCATATTTTTGAGGTATTTTTAACTGGGTGGCAAGGTATCTATACCTGTAAAGGCATAATATCCTACAACTCAACACTTTTTTGGAATTAATATTTTTCTTCAAAATCTAAATATTAAATTAACCTTTTTGTAGAAACAATATACATAACATATATATCATAGAATATATGAAATACATATTTAATAGATTTAATTCTACTAATATCAACCAACATAGATAAATGTACATTGCATATGTTCTTCTAAAATACTGCAAGTTTAGTGTATCGTAGTCAAGTAATAAAAAGTGAGTAAGCTATCGTTCCCACGAGGACTACATTTTAATTAGATTCCTATCAATTCTAAGTTTAACCGAATATAACACAATTTGGTGGATGATTGATATTGGCTAATCAAAATCTACAACTAATAACTATAAACCTTTAAACTAATTGAGAAGCGTTTAAGATCCTACCATATTCATATGGAGGATGCGAACATATGAAAATGCATTAAATCAGAACATTCGATGAGATAATGTAAAGTACAACAATATATCTCTATCTCTTATCGAATTTTAAAATAATTGTTATTGCATGCTAAAATTCTTGTTATTTCTTCCGAACAAAATAGAAATCATAAATCTTATAGAAGTTTTCCATATAAAAAAGATTTTTATAGC
>CM032637.1:17307915-17397397 GCA_019097785.1 Fraxinus excelsior
TCACATGCTTACTTTTTAGAAGGGCAAAATTATCCCACCATTATCTCATTCATTTCTCATCATAGGTATTAGCTTTGAGTAGTGGCAGATTTAGGAATTCAGGTCAACACGACGCAGCCGCTAGAGAGCTGCTCGAGCGACCGCCTAATATAAGGGAATTTTTTTTCCCCGACCAAACCAATACAAGTGGCTGCAGGGGCTCATTGGGTGCAGGCTCCGCCCTTGAATTCGAGTCACTTTAACTTACTATCCCTTTGACTGTTTTGTATTCTACCATGTGTTTTCTTGCAAAATGACTGTTATGTTTTATTCAAGAATTCAAGTAATAAACTCATAAAATTGCATTAATTTTAATGACATCTTACAAAATGTCAAGGCTCCACAACACTACACACTTTTACAGTGAGATTTTCATTATTTTTTCTTTCATAAATTGCAGAAAGTGTTGGAAAGTTAGGCAAATATGTAACACGATATAAAGCAACAATATACATATTTTCTTCTTTCTTGTGCAAGTCTAATCGTAAGCTATAAATAGAGCAATAATCAAATAAAAAAATAACAACACTATATTTAACGTGATTCAGTATTGTGCCTATATCTACTACCCCAACTTCAAAGAATATTTCACTACAATCAACTTTTTAGCATATTACTATCACAGTGGAAAGAGAAGCTGCAATCAAAAGGATTAGACCGAAGCCTTAATTTGATTTTAGCATACAAGTTTGTGTTAACTGTGACATGTTCTACCTAAACCTTTACCTACATGTAACTTATAAGTTTGTGTGATTGTGGCATATTACGTTATGTTATTAGATTGTGACCTAAGCCTTTACTTATATGTGACTTGTGTGATTGTAACCTGCACATGTATGTGACCTATAAGTTTGTGCAATTTAACCTAGTATGTTGTCTATTGTGACATAAGCAATTATTTGTGACATGTTATTTTTCTTTGATTCTGGTTTACAACCAAGAAATCGTAGTACCCGGTTTGTCTTGATTTCCAATTGATGAACAGTAAGGAAAATGGAACTTGCGTCAATTCTTGATAGATTATGATGCTACATATATAAGAGAGAAATCTATTTTATCCCGAGGGTAATTGTTCGGTTACATGAACACTAGAAAGCAAATTTTCTTTAAGGAAACAATGTGAAGTCGCGATAGCATTTCTCCTTTTGAATTTAGTTTCTGTAAGTTATAATTGTTGGAAATAATAGCAACAATGGAGAGGAGATAGAAGATGAAGATGGAAACAATAAAATGTAGTAAAAGCCAAGACTTGAACACGAGATTAACATTGTCCTCAAACGATACTTGTATCCTCTCCAAATGCTTTAAAGGATTTAAATGGCAAATAGTTTGTAGGATTTATCAAGACTAAAGAAAGAATAATAAATGAACTTGAAGAAAACTTAAATTGCCTGAATATGATTTGATGAATTTGGAATAACAAGGTATGGATTTCTTGTTGCTAATTGATTCTTAAAAATGAAATACTAACTCATATTTATAGTATTCAACTAATACACCATGAAATGGTTCCACAATTCATGAAAAGTTGGAATCCGTTCACCAAAATGCACCAAAAATCAAACTAGAAAGTAAATCATAGTAGTTAGTTTTCAGAACTATGTGATCGCATGGCTATAGCCGTTTTGGTCTTGGTAAATGCAAAGGTGTCCCATGCAATCGCATAGTCAAATAGCCCATGTGATCACATGGGCAAAAATCAATTGCCCAATTTCGTGTATTCACAATCCATCCCATTTTTGGCCCAATCAAAGCCCACTTGTTAATACACTATATTTATGTAATTTTGAACAAGTTCAACAATCCTCCAATTGTTCAAAATTATATAAATCTCACATTGAAACTTAGCAACACTTATAGCATAAGAACTAAATATCTTTCAATTTGAATCTAACTATAGTGTAAATCTCACAAAGTATCATCGAAATTTCAGGTAGCATGAAAGTTGTTAACCAGTTATTCCTTGTGACAATACCGATGAACTCACACACATAAGTGCTATGTTTCACAAGTTCCTCAAACTTGCTTAGTGCTATTATGGTTTTGCACTTATCCAATTCATTGAACTTTTGAAAGAAAAACTTAACTCTCTATTGAGTTGACACCACCTCGAAGTTCACATAAGTGAAATTCTTCTAGTATCATTATTACTTCTAAAGATATTTGTATCCCGTACTGAACTTCATTAAGAGTTTTATAACTCAACCATCCAATCGTGACAACTAACAATATTCATCAATGAAAGGGTTTTAAATAAGTTAATAGTGCTAAAACCTATCCACTTATTGAATGTGTTGTTATTATCTTTTGAACCTATATATACTTGTTTAATACATTTTGGTTGTGTTGCTATAGGTTTAGTCAATGGATTAGCTAAGTTCTCACTAGAATTAACATATTCAATAAATTGTTCCATGCTTGATTAATTTTCTTACATATTCATGCCTTAGACTGATATGTCTAGATTTCCATTATATATTTCCCTATAAATCATGCTACATGTACACTCTTTTTTACACAATTCTTTACATCATGCCATGTGACGATATCACATTGAACAATTTTTTTTCAAAAAAACACACACTTTCCTGCCAACAATTTTTTTTTTTGAAAACAATGAAGTGTCGAAAACAATGTCAAACTTTAATTGTACATTTACCATTGTTCTTCGCTATATGCTCGTGCCAAGGTGGCTTGACTATCACTCAAGATAGGTATCAAAAAATATACTTTACACCTAAAGGAATCTCATAAAGAAGATCCTTTAGCCACTAAACCTCTTTTCCTATTTCCACAAATGCTATTAACTTTGATTCCATTGTTGAGCGTGTAATGCATGATTGTTTCTTAGACTTCCAAAAAATTGCACCTCCTCTAGGAGTAATACCTAACCTAAAGTAGACTTGTTTTCTCACATACTCGATATCCAACTAGCGTCAGTATATCCTTCTAGCATATCTGGGAACTTTGTATATTGTAGTCCAAGGTTATTAATTTTCTTCAAGTAACCAACAATCATTCCTATGATCTTCCAATATTTCAAACTTGGATTGCTGGTAAACCTACTTAGTTTACTCACGACAAATGCAACATCTGATCTTGTACATTGTACTGTATACATAAGGCTCCCAATGGTAATTGCATATTCAATTTGAGCTATGGCTCTTCTATCGTTCTTTATTATATTAACTTGATACTTAGACTCAATGGGGTATTTGCGTCTTTAATATTCAAATATTTGAAATTATTTATCACATTTTCAACATAATTTGATTTTCTTAACAAATAAACCCTACTATCATTCTTAACTTTGATACCAAGAATAGTGTATACTTGTTCTATATCCTTCATTTTGAACAATTGGCCGATATTCTCATTAAACCTCTAATACTTGATAGATTTTCATATACTCTAAGAGGTTTGAGAATTATCGATGAATTTGAAGTATGTGACTAAATTGATTTCATACAAAGTGTTATCGTATGATACTATGCGCATAATTGATTGAAATCTATATAAATTTTACCGAAATGATTTTACTTTTGTCATTTCATCACTCATGCTTTGATTATGATATTAGTATAAATGTATGATTATCCTCTTATTCTAAACTTGTAGAAATATGGCATCTTGTGCTTAATTGAGGGGGAATATATTGCAATGGTTGATTTAAAAGTTTGATCCTATATGCTAAACTATGTTATACACCTTTTTTTTTTTTTTTTGCTTATTCAAAAAGCATTGAAATGGGATAATCTTTTATTGTTTTCTGTGGTCACGTTTTGATCTTAAAAAACGATCTTTTTTGCTTATGCCAAAAGGGGGAAACGAAGTGAGAGATGATTTTGCATGCTATGATTTGAAAATCATTTAATATGGTTATTGATTTATAAAAGTTAGGGGGAATATGAATTACATGATAAATCGTAATGTATATTCCTTTATAAATTTGATATAAATTGTTCTATTTCAATTTGCAAATCATCTTGTTTGTCATAATCAAGAAGGGGGAAATTGTTGATTACAAGGTTAAGGTTTTGATTATAACAAACAATTTAATCTTGTTTATGATACAATTGATTTTTAAGTGATTTATAATTTTCAAAGCATCCAATGAAAATCAATATAAGATGACATGTATGCTTGCCTTATATGAGAAATGGGAAATACATTTATGAAAGATAGGGGGAATGTATAAACTATATGTGAATCTAACATGTTCTCGCTTATTAATTTATTTTCAATTATCTTTGTTTGTCACAATCAAAAAGGGGGGAAATTGTTGACCTATGGTTGACTTCATGTTTTGATTACAACAAAAAAAATTTCTTTTATCTCTAACATTTGAATTTGAGTCGTTATAGCTAAAGTTGATAAATTGAAGACATAGAGCTATCAAAAGACTCGCAATTAATGACCAATGAAAATCGAGATGAAAGTCGAGCATTCACGCAAAATCAATCAAGACGATCAATTCAACGGTCAAACATCGAAGACATTAGACTTAGATGTTTTTGATTCATATGTAAAGGTAAAATGTTTTAATCATTAGCAATGAACCGTGAAAAGCACGATATTGATTTTGTGCACGAAAAATCACGATAAAAATGTCTTACTCGAAAAATATGTTTTCAAAGATAAAAAACTGGAACATGTATGTTTAAAACCTAACAATACTTTGAAAAACATTTTAATACGTCCCTCCAGTACCTACATTTGATGAAGATAAGAAATGAGGATGCTTTGAGCCAACATTGGCGTACCGGACATCCGGTATGGCAAAAATGGCTCGGAAGGTCATTTTTCAAACGGTCCAATTTTATGACAAAAATAACGGCTAATTGACCGTCCGGTATTTTACGGACGCTCGGCATGGGTCGTCTGGTTGGACATAGATTTTGACAGTTTTGCTCCTATAAATATGACTTCATTCTTCCATTCAAATAAGATTTGAAGGAGCATCAAAAGTGAGATATTTTCTTAGAATTACTTAAGCTTTCACTTTGCATTTACTTCATTGATTTCTTTGTATATCAAAACTTTGATTGATTTAAACTCTTTTAATTATCATATTCATCAAAGTTTATCATTTCTCTTTTTCTACTTACTTGTTTCTATCATTCATAGAAGAGAGATATATTTTGAAGAAAAGTGTTGAACTTACATTGCATCAATTCTTCCACTTCTCTAAAACTTTGTTTGATTGAATTTAACTTTGAAATCATCATATTCATCAAAGTTTTTACAACTAACACTTGAGCTTTCATTTATTGATATTCATCAAAGTGTTAGCCTATTCCTCTCTTAGTACTTAACTTATTCATATTATTTATCAAGAGAAGAATTCTATTGTAAAATCACTTTGATTAAGTATGGGTCGTGTTGAAGTCCCTTAAAGATCAACATTGTAAGGATTGATGCTCCTTGTTCTAAGTCACCGTGCAGGTCATATTGAGGTCCCGTAAATATCAATAGTGTGGGTCGTGTTGAGATCCTGTAAAGCTCAACGTTGTAAAAGGATCAGTGCTCCTTGTGGTAAGTCACAGGAAGTTTTGTAAAGGGTTGGATTGCACCACAAGTCAATCAACATAGTGAAATTGGCCTTACTCGTGTCAGAGAGCTTGGTAAAACAAATTGTGTATCGAACCCCATTAAATTGGTTTGTTATCTTTACATTATTACACTTTACTTTACATTGCCATTTATATTATGTTATATCCATACTTGAATTAAGTTAACGAACTTGCATATTTAATTATAGTATTATGCTTTGAATTTATATCTTGTGTATTGTATTGTTTTGAGACTAATGTGTTGAAAAAATTTCAAATATCAATTCACCCTCTCTTCGTTAGTTATTCTTGGGCTAATATCTAACACTCCTCCATCACGGTGTGTAGCCCTCAACTCGATAATCCTTCAAGCTAGGTTGAGACTTCCTTTCCCAAAGATCATCCGCCAATTCTTCTCCTCGTGGAGAATAGCCCCTACCAAACTTTGTCCAAATAGGTGGAGAACTCTGATTGCAATCCTAATTTTGTGGAAGCAGTTAGGTCATCCCGAACTAAATATGTCACAATTCAACTCCCTATTCACTTTGAAAAAGGATGGAAAGAACACATGGTGATGGTATACTAGCGTCAGACCTAAGATGGGAGAGCTGTTATTTTTAGACATCCCTTCTCAATTAAGGGATGGAAAGAGGAGTTCTTCCTCATTCTGGGGGACTGGCAGTTTTATCCTATCGAAGTGGATAGAGAGGACATAGTCCCCACTCTTTATCATTCTTTCTGTAAGTAGTAATTGTTTTGTTTCAGGTCTTTCTTATTAAAATTATTCTCCTAAACTTTATTTACCATTTTTAGTAGTTTACAGACCTTGCCATTTGAGCTCCGTCATCTAAGGACAAGCTGATTCCATTCGAGCTCTCTCCACAAGCAGAGGTCTTGCAAGTTTGTAATTTCAGACGTAAACTTGTTCCAAGCGGGCTTACTTCGAATGCTATCGTTGACCTCGACATCTAGCCATCCTACTACTTTCGCTCCTATCTCTTCTCGTAAGTCAACTCTATATTGACTCTTCTATCATATCATTTCTTATTACTTAGAACTTTTGGAACTAACATTTTTATCAACTTCTGTCCTAGGCTAAAATATAGACAAGCTAGATTTTCGGGCAGCAAAGGCGGCTGCTGAAACTGCCTAGGCAAAGAGAAAGGTTGCTAATACTAAGGTGACCGACTGATCGACATGAAGAGGTTAATTTGGAATCTGAAGTGGAGCAGCCACTGAAAAGACACCATTTTTAGAACAGCCAGCCATGCCAACTCCTCTAGCTCCCTCAAGTTCTCTTTAGCCAATTCCTACTACGGTAGTAGCTTCTTCTTCAAGGTCCCAGAAAGATGCCCTGACCTGTAGAGGCCAAATATGGAGGGTCTGGTGGGGCACCGACCTGAAATCTTCTTGGATTTTCTTCGAGCTCCCTCTTCGGCGAGGAAAATAATTGTTGCATTGCCATCTCCTTTGAGGGAGTCTGATGCCATCATGACCAGGAGTTGGAACGAAAGGGAACAATCATTTCTAGCTGATATGCCCATTGGGGAGAACATCATCTCAGCTTAGCTTTATAACCATAAGGCGATCTTCCACATGGCATCGGTCACTGAGAATGTAAAACTCCTGAATCCCTAACATCATACTTTTAACACAACATTTTTCTATTTTTAAGGTTAAGGCTGAGCTCGACAAGATGCTCAAATTAAGGGACCAAGCCAATATCCTTTTTGAGAAAGTGGAGGCAGATAATACGATCTTTGCGAAAAAGGAGAAAAATTATGAAGATCGTCTGAACATAATGGGAGGACGAACTCAATGCCCACCTTACTATAGAGTTGAAACTTATGGATGAAATCAAAGCTCTGCGAATGTGGAGAGAAAGTTGATACTCGAGCTGAAAGCGAAAAGGAGAGAGATGATGAAGCAACAGCTCGGGTAACATCAGCGATAAAAAAGGTGATGGATGCAGAGCTAAAGGCCTCTAAAGCAGTTGAGGACTAGAGGGCTTCTCCTAAGTTCAATGCTTTAGCTCAGGATGCATATGTGCTAGCCTTGGGAAAAATCATCAAGTACATAAAAAAGGAGAGGCCTGATTGGGATACTGCCTTTTTGGCAGAGGCCTATAAAGAGCAGAATGTAGAATTGCAACAGCTATCCAAAGCAGCCAAAGTTGGGATCACTCCAACTGAGGAGGATGTAGCTCATGTTTATGTTTCCCCCCAAGACCTCCAGCCCCTTAGTTTCCTTCTTGTACTTAAGTTTTTTTAGGAACCTTTTGTAATCTCTTAACTTTAATAAATGGAATTTCTCTTTAAATGTTTTTACTTCAGCAGTAATTCCTTTCCTTGAATGTTTATATGCGACATTAGTTTTTACTTCAGCAATAATTCCTCAATTCGTATAACCTTAGTTCAACTTGCTCGTAAGCAACACTTAGGTTTTTAAAAAAATTTCACTAAGTGTTTGCAACACATGCAACCTTAGTTCGGCATGTTCGTGAGCGGGGTTTAGACGATTCCTTGTAGGAATTTTCACCAAGTGTTGCAACACATGCAACCTTAGCTCGGCCTATTCATGAGCAGGGCTTAGGAAATTCCTACAAAATTTCTTATATGAATTTCCACCAAGTGTTGCGGCACATGCAACCTTAGCTCGGCCTGCTCATGAGCAGGACTTAGGCAATTCCTTATAGAAATTTCCATCAAGTGTTGCAGCACATGTAACCTTAGCTTGGCCTGCTCACGAGTAGCATGCAACCTTAGCTCGGCCTGTTCATGAGCAAGGCTTAGGCAATCCTTTGTAGGAATTTTCACCAAGTGTTGCAGCACATGCAACCTTAGCTTGACCTGCTCATGAGAAGGGTTTAGGCAATTCCTTGTAGGAATTTCCATCAAGTGTTGTAGTACATGCAACTTTAGCTCGGCCTGCTCATGAGCATGACTTAGGCAATTCATTTGTAGAAATCTTCACCAAGTATTGCAGCACATGCAACCTTAGCTCGGCCTGCTCATGAGCAGATGTTTACAAAATATGTTCGCTTTGTAAATTACGGCAAGTGCACGGTTCGTTAACAGGTAATAAAGTGGAAATTGTAAAATTTCGAGTATCGTCTCACGAGCATTGATTTGATTTGATTTTTATTATCAAGATCTTAACCGAATCTATTAAACTCAAGATGATTTATTAGATTTTTCGATTAAATTATGACTTATGCATTTTAAAATAAGATTACAAATGATAACATTTGAATGCAAACAAGTTGAAGAAATTAATGAATGAAAAGCGCACTAGGATCCCGAATCACCAAACAAGTTCACTTGTAACCTCTATTTCACAATTCGATAACACGATGAATTGATTGAAGATTCAGTGTTTCTAACTTATCCAATACTCTCTTTCGAGTGGAAATGAACCTATTCTTGATATTTCTATGACAAATGCGATATACAAGAATGCATGACGTTTTGTAAACACTTAGAGATTCACGTAAAGCACAACAATATATTTGTATCCCCTATCGGACCTTACGATGATTTATACCTTGTAGAATCTATTTTTTGTCTTTCGAATGCATTAAATAGATCACCCAAACTCACATAATCACATGCATTTAACTATGAAAGCAAGAAAGTGTATATAAATCATTCAATATCCATCGATCATGTTTGAATATCAAATTGCAAAATAGAGAATTAAGATGTCACAATGCGAGGTTCATCATTCATTTAGTACATAAAAAGTCTAGCATAACATGGATAAAATAAAAGAACAATAAAAATAATAAAGAGAAGACATCACCCAAAAACTAGAAATTAGGTTTGAAATCTTGAATTTTGAATGAAATCCCTTGTTCTGGCTCTCTTCATTGCTCTTCAATGTTGTTTTTCTCTCTCAAAATGCGTAAACCCTTATTCTGGACGAGATTAGGGTTATATAGAGCATCAAAATATCTTTCCATAAGAGATTGGTTTGAAAAAGAAAATCAGAAAATTCGCGCCGAAATTGAACCATGCGACTGCATGGTTATATCTCATGCGACATCACGATTATAAAAATTTGGCACTGTTTCTCCTGTTGGTTGTTGGATGACTGCATGAAGTTTCTACCATGCGACTGCATAGTAGAACTTATTTTCTCGGGAAAAGCTTTAGTCGAGAATTGAACAACAACACTTGCTACCCCACAAGAAACTCTCTTATTTGAATATGCATGTCATGAAGCTTTTTGGTTCACTCTTTGTAGATTTTTGCATTCTCATAAGCTTCCTGATGAAACTCATCCATCTCATTCAACTAAAGTAATCGTTGTTTACCCGCTGCTTGCAGATCCAGATTCAACATTCGAAGTGCCCAATAAGCTCAATGTTCCAACTCTACTGGTAAGTAGCATGCTTTCCCAAATACTAAGCGGTATGATGACATTTCGATCGGTGTTTTAAATGTTGTTTTGTATGCCCATAAAGCATCGTCCAACTTCTTGGACCAGTCTTTCCTCGAAGAATTCACCGTAACCTCAAGTATTCTCTTTAATTCTCTGTTAGAAACTTCAACCTGCCCACTGGTCTGAGGATGATATAGGGTTGCTATTCAGTGTTTTACTCCATACTTACTCAGCAACTACTTAAACTAGCGGTTACAGAAGTGTTTGCCCCTATCACTGATGATAGCCCTATGTGTGCTATAACGAGTGAAAATGTGCTTCTTGAGGAATCCAATCACCACTTTTGCGTTGTTAGTAGACAATGCCACTGCTTCTACCCACTTAGAGATATAGTCAAGTGTCACAAGTATGTATTGATTGGAGAATGACGATGGGAATGGTCCAATGAAGTCAATTCCCCAGATGTCAAACAACTCAACTTCTAGAATACTTGCCAGGGGCATTTCATGCTTCCTCGAGATATTTCCCATGCGTTGACACCGATCACATCTCTTCACAAATTCAAAGGTGTCTTTGAACAGTGTAGGCCAATAAAAACCTGATTGTAAAACTTTTGCCGCTGTCTTGGAAGCCCCAAGTGTCCCACATACGTTGATGAGTAGAAATGCTCCAAAACCTGATGCACTTCTTCTTCAAGCACACATCGTCGGATAATTTGATCTGTCCCGCCCATAGAGAACTAGATCTTCCCAAAAATAGTAATTCAACTCTATAAAAAACTTCTTCCACTGATGAGCTAAATATTCTGGTGGGGGAATGGACTTGGCCAAGTAGTTCACAATATCGGCATACCACAGTGTTGTCTCCACACCGAAGATTTGTTCATCCGAAAAAATCTCGTTTATATCTACTGAATCGTCTGGTTGACTAAGCTCCAACCCAGATGATGATCCGCTACCATGTTTTCGCTACCCTTTTTATCCCTAATTTCTATGTTGAACTCTTACAGCAATAATACCCAACGAATCAATCTCGGCTTGGCATCTTTCTTCGTCATCAAATACTTCAGTACCGCATGATATGTGTAGACAACGAATTTTGACCCAACCAAATAAGGACGAAATTTATCAAATGCGTACATGACCGCCAATAATTCATTATCTGTGGTTGCATAATTCAGTTGTGTATCATTCAAAGTTTTGCTGGCATAGTATATCACTTGAAAATTTTTGTTTCTTCGTTGTCCCAATACCACTCCCACGGCATAATCACTGACATCACACATCAGTTGAAACGGCATTTCCCAATCCCAAAATATGTTTTTAATACTTTAAAATAGTTCTCATATAGAGGCCATGAATACCCATAATTACAAAAGAAATATAGTTTTAAATTGCTGAAAACTAGGGTATCTATACCCTTCATTTAGAGTATGAAAATAGATATTAACACCTAACAAATTGGGCTTATACTAAGTAGCAAAATATGAATATTCACACCATATTTTTGAGGTATCTTTAACTGGGAGGCAAGGTATCTATACCCGTAAAGGCATAATATCCTACAACTCAACACTTTCTTGGAATTAATATTTTTCTTCAAAATCTGAATATTAAATTAACCTTTTTGTAGAAACAATATACATAACATATATATAATAGAATATATGAAACACATATTTAATAGATTTAATTCTACTAATATCAACCAACATAGATAAATGTACATTGCATATGTTCTTCTAAAATACTGCAAGTTTAGTGTATCGTAGTCAAGTAATAAAAAGTGAGTAAGCTATCGTTTCCATGAGGACTACGTTTTAATTAGATTCCTATCAATTCTAAGTTTAACCGAATATAACACAATTTGGTGGATGATTGATATTTGCTAATCAAAGTCTACAACTAGTAACTATAAAGCTTTAAACTAATTGAGAAGCGTTTAAGATCCTACCATATTCATATGGAGGATGCGAACATATGAAAATGCATTAAATCAGAACATTCGATGAGATAATGTAAAGTACAACAATATATCTCTATCTCTTATCGAATTTTAAAATAATTGTTATTGCATGCTAAAATTCTTGTTATTTCTTCCGAACAAAATAGAAATCATAAATCTTATAGAAGTTTTCCATATAAAAAAGATTTTTATAGCTAATATTGCAACCATATTTGCTAGGGCTAGACATGCCAAAATTGTCGGGTATTTAATAAATGGAACAATGGAGTCCAAATATAATTATGAAATCATCCAGGTTCGGTTCCGTACCATAATTAATTTTTTTAACATTTACAACAACACTACATAAATACAGCTAATGACATATTCATTCGTAACTTCGATGGGCAATTAGAGAGGAAAAGTCGGATTCAGTAGTTGGCGGCTTCAATTTGGGCATGCAGATGTATGTTTTCAATTTATCAAATGATTTGGAGTTCGTGGACATGTGCTTACCGAATGAAAGTAAGAAATTGGAAAGGGAAAGATAAAAACTTAAAAAGGCATAGATCTTGAGCTAACAATGAAATTAATAATTGGGCCGCCAAAATATTAGAACAAAAAATTGAATTTAGAAATTGGGTTAAACTGGGCTAGCTAGGCATGGACTTGGCTTGGGAGTTCAAACATTAATCACTAAATTAGTTAATTTGCTAATTTGTTTAAAAAAATTTAAAAAGTTTAATTAATTCAATATGAAGATTCGGTTCTTGATCTTGAACCGAGAACCGAACCAAACTTATCGATTTTTGATTCAAATACTCATTCGAGTATTTAACTTATGAAGAATAGCTCGGTTCAGTTCGATTCGGTTCGATCCGATTCAGTTCGAGAGTTTTGTCCAGTCCTAATATTTGCTATATACAAAAGAGTTTCCTGTGCTAAACTTGCTGCCATATATAGAATATTACCGTATATAGAAGATATGTATTACCTTGTACAACACATTAAGCCCTTGTTTGATCTTTATTATTTTCAAAATTCATTCTTCTCTTTGTTATTTTCTATCACACATTTTCAATAAAATAATATTACGCACAAACCCAAAATATTTTCTTATTTTTTAACCACAATAATATTCTCCATTAATCTATTATTTCAAATTCTATTATTAGATTATAATGGGGCTCAAACAGGGATTAAGTTTCACCATATAATTCCATTGCATTGTATGTTGGTAATATATTATAGAGAATAATGAGAATATCATTTTAACATAGTATCAAAGCGTAATAGAGTTCATTTTTTCTTTTCTTTTCTACCCCATAATGGTTGAAGGTACTGTTTCCGATTTCTGTGCTGCCATTCTGAAGTTGATTAAGAATGTTTCTTCTTCATATTTTGTTCATTCTTCTGATTCTACTACCGTTGTTCTCATTTCCCCCCTCTCAATGATGATAATTACCTACAATGGAGCCATTCTATGCTAATTGCCCTTAATGCCAAGAACAAGCTTGGCTTTGTTGATGTGTCATTAAAGAAACCTATAGATGTTATTGCTGCTCAACTTTGGAGTCGTTCTGATATGGTCTTAACTTGGCTCCTCAACAACATTTGACGATTTTATCTTTGGTAGTCTTCTTGACTACATAAATCCTCATGAAGTTTTGCAAGACTTGCAGTGTCGTTTTTCTCAAAGCAATAATGCTCGCCTTTTTCACAATAGATGAGAATTTACCATGATGAAAGAAGAAACTCTCTCTGTCACTCAGTATTATAATGTTCTCAAGGAACTTTGAGAAGAACTTGCTGCCCTAGAGTCCATAGCGAAGTGCTGTTGCGGAGCCCTCGAATAGCTTAATACTCTACTTGTTGTTGAACGCGCTTTTCAGTTTCTAACTTATTTGAATGATTCTTTCGAGCAGTTAAGAAGTCAAATATTAGCTATGGACCCTATACCAACTATTGGGAAGGCTTTCTCATTGGCAATGACGGACTCAGGATTTCGAATTAGCACGGGCAATCGTAGATCGTCGACCGTTGTCAGCAATAAAATATTAAGATTCCCGTTTTATGCCCTTATTTTGCAAAAAAATACATTTTAGAATAGTGATTTGATGGAGAATGTGTGGTTAAAAATAAGAAAAGGTTTTGAATTTGTATGTAATATTATATTATTGAAAAATATGCGATTGAAAGAAGAGAGAAGAGTGTATTTTGGAAAAAAAGTGGAATCAAACGAGGTCTATAATTTAAATATAACAATTATTTTGTTCAAACTGAAAATATATAATTTAGTTGTAAAAATTAACAATATTCACCAAATGATATTGTGCCCAAGTTTTGTATAATTCAAAGAAATAGCACGGTTCGAATTTTTACAATTGCATTAAAACCGCTAATATATAACATATATTATTCTGGTAAATTTATTATCAAATTTCATGACTGCCACAATGGTCAAGCGTTCAATATTTTACGGAGGGGACGTGGGTTTGAATCCTCTCCCTCAGTATCTTAAACATATTTACAATAAAATTGTTGGCACATGGATTTGAAACCAGGACCTCTCATGTGAATATACAAGTTCTAGCCAGTGGAGCTACAAGAAACTTACGAAAATGAAAGAATTTACCAAGTATATAATCTGAAACAGTTATTCATTGTTAAAAAAAAAAACAGTTTTGAAGGATCCAGCACGGGCGACCGTCGGGGCTCGCCGGATGCTGGGTCTGTCACTGCTCATTGTTACATTAGGAAGAAAGCTAGTGGCTTCTTCACTTGGTTTCACCTCTTACCCTTAACTGTAACATTACCGTATATAGAAGATTTGTATTATCTTATACAACTGTAGGAACTTCATTTTCTTTTTACGATTCCTCAACTATCTTTTGCAATATATGCCATTGATCTATGTGCAAATCCAGTTTTTAACTCTTGCAAGAAACATACTGTCATTGACTACCATATCGTTAGCGATCAAGTTGAGAAGAAATAACTTTAACTTTCTCATGTTCATTCATGAAACTCGTCAAAAGCATAATTCGTTGCTCATCATACTAAGATTGACGTTTTCAACAGAACTCCAATCTTGTGAGGGCATTGTTATGTGATAATTAAAAGTGTGCAATGTCAATTAAATGAGCACTCAAGTGACATAAGAGTCTGCATTATCGTTCCCATGAAAACTTTCTATTTAATGATTAGTGTAACTATTTTTAACTCCTATTTGAATAAAGTAAACTTTGATGGCAAATTTTTTATTTATCTAATATTAGCTAAGAAAAATAGAAGCAATTAAACCATCAAAATATTATAATTAAAGCATTGGGACTCACGATTTAATCATAGTTATCCCTTTAGTCTCACTTCTCTAGTTCAATTCCTAAAGTTACAACAGATAGAATTCACTAAATCAATTTACGCATCTAGTTCAAATTAATCATATCTAGTTAAATCAACTCACTATATCTCCGTGTGTATCCGAGTAAGCCTCAACTAATCACATTAAATCAGCTAGGAATTCAATTAAATATCTCAACAATAATAAAAGTGTACTACCTTTTATTCAATTGTGGAATTTTGTTATATATTCTAAATGTATAATTCACCTTTTGATTTGTAACAAATTCACAAATCAACGAAAATGTGATCAATTATCTCAAAGCATGAAGAATAGAAACAAAATCAGTGTATTAAACAATTACATATGAAAATCTTGAGAATTGAAACTAAAGTTTCAAAACTGGGTTTTTCGGTCCAACTATTCGTTAAGTTAAATAATAATAGAAGACAATCATGAATGTGTTTTTGGAGTATATCACCAAGTTTATAGGAAAAACCAGAAAAAAACGATCATCAACCTCCAAGATTCTGTATTTTTGACGCCAAATTCTTAAAACCACAGCTTCTTCTTTCATTTTTCCCTTGTATTTTCTCTTTTTTCTCATGTGTATAATGTGTGTAACACCCCTTTAGTTGACCTATAATATCTTTATATAGTGTTAGACCATGCCTTCGAAAAAATCAAAGTACCTTTGGAATTAAAAGAAAAAAAAACATGTGAAATTTTCCTTGGACCGACCGACTGCAACCTAGTTTTGCCCCAACATCAATGACCACGTTTGATTGAGGTCGGACCGCGATTGGGCCGCAGTTAGGTAGCTCTTGCAATTTTCATATTCTTTTACGTTTTCATCCCTACTTCCAAGTTTTTAAAAAGGTGAAATAATAGCAAATCTAATATTTTTCCATTTTATGTGTTTTTAATTTCAGTGCAACAAAAATTATCTTTTGAACTTGGCAAACGATGTGAAAGACCTTTTGCAACATTTAAGCGTACTTGAACATTGCAAAAAGGTTTTCACAACACATAGTGAACGTTACAATGCTCATGCTTGGTACATATTAAAATTTTCATTTTCGTTCTTTTATTCATTTTCAATCACACATTCTTCAATAAATAATATTTTTCATCACATCAATAACTTTTTTCTTCTTTTTCAAACACACATTCTCCATCAATTTACTATTTTAAAATATATTCTTTCAAAATAATGTGGTTCAAACACACCCAATAAGTGTAAAAACACGTTAGTTTTAGCAACGGTCAATACCTATTGTCAAAATTCACAGTTACCAACATACGATGACCATTGCTAAATGTTGGACTTTTAACAATGATCAGAGAACGTCGTAGAAAACTTGAAATATGACATCTTTTTGCAACCATCAATGAACGTTGCAAAAGGAGACAACAGTAACATTCGTTAAAATATCGTTGCAAAACTTCAATTTTGTTAATCAATGACAATATACATGTTATGTTAATTATGTCCATAATATCTGATATCAATTGTTGGGAATTCAAGGATCATGTATCGCTCGATACCACTTAATATAAAACTAACAACATGATTGAGTTATTGAAGTTATATGGCAGAATATAAAGTATATGATCGCAAGCAAAATAATAAAAAAAGATAAGAAAATATGACATATGAATTATGAGATTTTAATGTACAAAAAATACTGAAGATGAAAAAATATTACAATGATCCAAAAAGCTAATAATCACTTTTCTCACATTATATAAAATTGTATAGAAGAGTCTAATATTTTTAGGGAATATATAAAGGACGTCCAAACCCTCATAGCAAAGTTGTCGATGATATAAGATACCAAAAAAATTGAGCCCTTAGAACAGACACGTGGCGCCACGGTGCCACCTCCGAGCGCCCTGGGGCATAATCTCAAATAGGGGCGCTGCGCCTCATGCTCAGCGCCAGGCGTTTCGCCTGATTTTTTTTTTTTTTTGTTCCTAATTGTTTTTTTTCATCCTGAACTTTTTTTCAAGTCTAATATCAATTTCCAACTCCCAAGGGGTTTCTAAAATAGAATTTCAACTTGGTATATAACTCCAATAGCATTCCAAACTGATTTTTTTAACGTGCACTTCAATTAAAAATCTTCAATTACTTCAATAAGGAATTCGAGTCACACCAAAATTCTAACAATACAGTTACTGAATATTGTGATAGACCCCTTTTAACAATAATCGATCTATAAATATTGTCTTTTGCATGTTACAAAATGTCATTTTTAGTTTTTGAAATTTCAAAGTTGAAATTCTGATTTTTGTCGGCTGTAATATAAATCAAATATTGCCAAATATTTAGAGTCGTACACTAGGTAAAAATTAATATAGATCCAAATCCAATTACATTCCAAGAAATGACATGGTACATCAGTCACATCATCAAGTGATGTACCAAAAGGTTGGTCCTTGAGGCAGAGGTGACTAGCCATATTATTGTCATAAATCCAGCTTGACCTAACTCAAAGGACGAGTTGCGTGAAGGATGAACAAAGAAGACTAGCAAAAGACCTTAAGATCAAAAGACAAGATAGACTAGAAAAAGAGAGATTAGGTATGGTAAGACGAATCCCAAATGGTCCTTTTCTTTGTGAACTAGTTTCAAAGAGATAAACTTATTCCAAGTAGAAAATGTCATTATACACCATCATAGTGATGGCAATGGCTCGCGAACCCATTCACAAATTATTTCTTCATACTTCTCTAACTTTTTACTCTACATTCTTTCATATTATTGTGTGCCACCAATATAATTCTGCTATATTGCATTACTCTATATCGAATAGATCAATAGATTTTTGAACTCAATGTTTCAAATATTCCAATCTATAATTTTGAATAGTTTTTTCACAATTTTTAAATCGGAAAAATAGAAAATAAAAATTCAACTTTTCAAGAAAAAAAAATTAAGAGGCTCCCAAGATACTAGGAGAGCCGAACCCGAAAATTGGCCAGCGAGTTGGCTCGTGCTCAACTCGTTTGTTAGGCCTATATGAGCTTGGGGTGAGTAAGGTGAGGCGAACCCCATTGCCAACCCTACATAATGATCGACTGAGAGCAACTCCCCAAAAACGAGTTCAAGCTAGCATTATCAAGACCAAAAATCGAATAGTACTTCTTACACTTGAACTGATTGAAATGGCAATTAAGTTGACACATTTCAGCTCAATGTGATGCTAGCATTCAAGTTCAAATATCACTTGACATGAAAATTGATTGGTAAAAGACATGCATTCCTCTAAAGGGAAGTCAAGTATGAAATGTAAAAACTACTTTGATTCCATTCTCTATCACTTTCGGCCAAAGCCAATCCATAAGTAGAATTGAATTGACGGTCAAAGTCAAATTAGTTATTGGTTGTCTTATCAATATTTTTATGATCAAACACAATTATTGACGTGCATTTACACAAAAATTCTTACTATAGTTTCTTGATGTGAAACCATCTAGTCATGTTTCAACATCAACCGGCCGTAATCTTCACACGCAAAACAAAATTGAAAGGAAATGGAAAAGGCTTTTAAATGTGTCAATTTTGATTACAGGAAATTGGTGATGATTAAGGGTTGAATAATTGGCTCTAACCTTTCCCTAAATATATTTGTAATCTGTAAACAAAATGGGCAGAATAGATCAATAATAGACAGCCACATTGCCAGTGATTTTTATAGACACTTTGACCGATTTATACTCGACAAAATTTCATTGGCAGTTGGCCAAAAAACAACTTCAAACCAACCAATTCAGTTTCTTTACATCATTGTTAAAATTCATGGCGAAAGCACATGTACAAACAGTTTAACTCTATACACAATATAAGCCACCAAAAGAATCATGCTTGTGAGCGATTCAAAGATTGAGAGAGGGAAAGAGAAGAGGAGGGCATAGCTCGATTCTTCTTCTTTCATTCTTATAGTCTCGCTTTTTTCCTACTTATCGAAATGCTAATGAAGTCTTACTTTAAGGATAATACTATGGAAGACAAAGGATTTGAAATAATTAATATCGATCGACAACATATTGAGCCCTTGCTTGGTATACATTAAAAATTTCATTTTCATCCTTCTACTCATTTTCAAACTCACATTTTTTAATAAAATAATATTTTCTATCACATCAATAATTTTTCCTTCTTTTTCAACCACACATTTTCCATCAATCACTATTCCAGAATACATTCTTTCAAAATAATGTGGCTCAAACATACCCTGAATATTATAAGGAAAGCACAAGTTGAAGGTATCAAGTCCCTATCTGGACTTCATTTTTTATAACTTATTTTTCGTTAAACTCATTTCAACCACGCATCTCACAAAATTCGCAATTTTTATCAACTTATAACTATAAATTTCATTAATATTTTATAAAAATCTACAAAAATTTAATTTTTAACTAAATCATATGGGAGTTAAATATTTTATGCCATTATATCTCTCATACAAAAGTTCAATTTTTATTTTTCGATTGAACATCTCATAAGAATTAACTCAAAGTGCTTTCGCTGGAATTCATTAGATTTATGACGACCATATGCGGTTTGCACCGACAACTTTATGTTTGTAGATTAGGTTGAATTGCGACACTTGTTGTTTCCATGCAGTTGATGACTATTTCAATCGATATTTTTGTTTCACGAGGTATAAGGTTGGAACAGGGAAAAGAATATGAAATAAATTCTTTTATTTATTTTATTTTAGCTTGATGCAAATTTTGAAAGGGTGAAATAGTTGAAAATTTAATACTTTTTCCGTTTTATGTGTTTTTATTTTCAAAGGTGAAATTCTGATTTTGTGGGCTATGTTATAAATCAAATAGTGCCAAAAATAAAAATATCCGACTGAAATCCTCCCTCTGAGAAAAGGAGATCACACCTATAGATCCAATTACTCTCCAAGAAATGACATGGTACATAGTCACATCATGAAGCGATGTAGCAAAAGGTAGGTCCTCTAGGCAGAGGTGACTAGCCATATTTTGTCATAAAGCCAACATGACCTAACTCAAAAGGCCAAGCTCACACATGGACGAGTTGCGTGAAGGATGAACGAAGACGACGAGCAAAAGACCTTAAGATCAAAGCACAAGATAGACTAGAATAATAGAGATTAGGTAACGTAAGACGAATCCCAAATTGTCGTTTTCTTGGTGAACTAGTTTCAAAGAGATAAACTTATTCCAAGTAGAAAATGTCAATAAACACGATCATAGTGATGGCAATGGCTCGTGAACCCATTCACAAATTATTTCTTCGTACTTCTCTAACTTTTTTACTCTACATTCTTTCATATTATTGTATACCACCAATATAATTTTATAATTGCTATTTCAGTAGTTTTATTTTTTGCAAATATTTCTTTCGCTTCTCAGTTCTTTCAGATTGAATATTGCCTTTCTTCTGTATTTTCTACTATATTTAGAAGATTAATGTTGTGAGCACAAGTGGTATTCAAAATTGTCTAGGTGGGAACTAAAGTGTTGTAAATTGATGGAACACTTTAAATGTTGTCCATATTTATACATTTAAAATGTCCTATCAATTCATGAAACTTAAGAATGGTGTTCAACACCAATTTTGTTATATTGAATCACTCTATATAGGATATATCAATAGATTTTTGAACTCAATGTTTTAAATACTTCAATCTATAATTTTGAATAGTTTTTCACAATTTTTAAATTGGAAATATAGAAAACAAAAATTAAACTTTTCAAGAAAAAAATTTAAGAGGCTCACGAGATAATAGGGAGCCGATCTCGAAAACTGGTCAGCGAGCTGGCTCATGCTCAACTCGCTTGTTAGGCCTAGATGAGCTTGGGGTGAGTAAGATGAGCCGAACCCCATTGCCAAACCTACTCACCGAAAACGAGTTGAAGCTAGCATTATCAAGACCAAAAATCGAACAATACTTCTTACACTCGAACCGATCGAAATGACAATTAAGTTGACATATTCCAGCTCAATGACATGCTAGCCTTCAAGTTCAAATGTCACTTGACATGAAAATATATTGAGAAAAGAATTGCTTTTTGTTCCCCTCTATAATCCCTCGAGACATTCCTCCAAGGGAAGTCAAGTATGAAATGGAAAAAACTACTTTGATCCCATTATTGATCACTTTCGGCAAAAGCCAATCCACAAGTAGATCTGAATTGACGGTCAGAGTCAAACTGATTATTGGTTGTCCCATCGATATTTTTATGGTCGAACACAATAATCGACGTGCATTTACACAAAAACTCTTACTATGGTTTCGTGATGTGAAATTATCTAGTCAACATCGACTGGGCGTAATCTTAACACACTGTTGGGAGCAAACAAGAAGTCCCACATCGGTTGGGAGAAGAAAAGAAATCCACCATATAACCCAAGTGAGCTACTCCACCCATTACCAATTGGTTTTGGGTTGGAACCTCACTTGGGCCGGGTGGTGTGGGCTTGAGCCTGGTTAATTGCTCCTCTTAATCCCAACAAGTGGTATCAGAACCAGGGCCCAAAAACTTAGCCGGAGGAACACAGTGGAAAGCGTGATGGAGGTCCCCTAATTAGCCTCACGATCTGACTAAAAATCATCCGCGTTTGAGGTGCCTTGTGTCGAAAGTCTTCCTGACATAAAAAATGTGGTAGTCAGGCGGCGGGTCCCATTTGGTCGAGGGTGACAACAATGACGGCGGTACAAGATGATTGGTGGATGAATTATCGTTTGAGGGGAGGCCACAATGATGTGGTTCTTCGTTTGAGGGGAGGATTGTTGGGACCAAAAGAAGTCCCACATCGGCTAGACATGGGAAATATAATAGGTTTATAAGTGTAGGACAATATCTCCATTGGTATGAGGCCTTTTGGGGTAAAGCCCAAAAGCAAATCCATGAGGGCTTAGGCCCAAAGTGGACAATATCATACCAGTGTGAAGATATGTGGTGTCCATAAACCCAACAAGTGGTATATGTTAGATTATTGACCTTTGATTTCACCAAACCGGGCTCAGTTAATCACCAAACTACACCACAATCAACCAAATCGATCCCAAACCGAACACTTCCCAACCCGAACTCGGTTGCTCCAGATTTCAGCCCACAAAGGACTGGTGTGAAGATGAAGAACAACTATCTTTAACCACCAAGGCAAAGGGAGAAGGAAGGAGAAAGAAAAATGGCCACCAAGAAGCACAAAGCAAGAAAATGGAGGTCGGTTTCTCTTTTCCTTCACAAATAGACGGGTTGCTCTCTTTTTCTTCCACACTAATTGTAATTAACAACAAACTTAAATAGGTTAAGAGTAGGTTTAGGGTTTAGGCTTTTAGGTAAAACAAACAGGGCCCAATAACAGATAAAATAAGTGGGCTAACCCTGAAAGCCATCCAAAACGTTCGGGTTGGGCCATGAGCAACACTAATACAATTAGGCTACTTCGAATGGTCCAAGTGGGTTACGTGATTCTATTGGTTCGATTGTGGTGTCAACATATCATTTCAATCATCGGCCGAGACCTATGAAATATTATCCAACTAAATATACCGATTTAACATCATAGCCCAGATTTATTGGGTGTCAAAAAACCCAACACACACAAAACAAAATTGAAAGGAACGTGTGGAAAGGATTTTATATGTGTCAATTTTGATTACAGGAAATAGGTGATGATTAAGGGTTGAATAATGATTGACGAAAGATTTACAAAGATTGCAAGCAAGTTTTAATAAAAATCAAGGAGGAAGTAAAGACAATCAACTTAGAAAACATTGGTGGTAGGCTGTGGTAGAAGACAACTTTTGTAATAGTAATTTGGACTTTGGCTCTCACCAATTATGGCATGGAGGCCGCAAAAGTTTGGTGGCTGTAGGCTGATTTTTCTTTTCAATGATGTCAAGTGGGCCGGGTGGTACACATTTTAGCGGGAAATTTTAGTACTTCTGATAGAGTTACAACAATACGTCTAAAGTAAAGAAGCCGTGAGTATAGTTTTATATAGCTCAACCATTTATATAAATAAGTTCAAATCTTTGGACCGATCTTTAGTGGGCGCGGCCTCCAAAATATATCGGAGGTTGTCAACCAATGCCGTGAAACTTTTGAGTAGTCATTGATTAGGTTGAAATGACTATCCCGTAGTTATATGTTTCGATATGGAAGCGAGAAAACAAAATGAAGACGAAAGAAATTCCAATAGTACACAAAGACAACTTTTTTGTTCATGCTAATAATGCCACAAACATTATGTACACATCCATTGATCAAGAATTTACATAGGACAAATACAAAAGGTGGGGGGGGGGGGGGGGGGGGGGGGGGGGGGAAATTTTCTTTCAACACTTGACTGATTAGAAAGAGACTTAAAAATCCAAGCCAAATTCGGTAAAATAGGTTGGCACCTCTGACGAAAACTCTTAAGTTAAACTACGACAAAACGTACTAATATTTTATAAAAAAATCGAAAATAACACCATCCCGAGAAAATTTTTATTGTGACTTAGGCATCGGTGGAAGGGTTAGCATACTAGTAGTAGCGTCCTAACATATGACAACATTTGGTCCTAAAGGTTAACATATCCCACATAGTCCTACAATTTTCGGAATATAATTGGTGCACCATCTTGTGGATGCAGCAACATTAGAACACTAGGGGCGTGTTTATAATGTGGTGCGAGCTCAATTGAGAAGCGTTGTAGTAACATGGAAATGGATAATTTGGCTTGCAAAATGGCCAAGTTTTGGCCAATGCAGCGGCGAGCGCCTAGGCCGAACGGCATGAATGCCAAGGGATGTTTGGCTGCATGGACTACACCTTTGGCAAATCTAGCAGGGTTGAATTCATGTACATCATGGCACCACAACGCCGGGTCGTGATGAACGGCTAGGATCGGTATGAGAAGCTCGGTCCCGGATGGGATGTGGAGCCCGCCTAGTTGTATGTCGATCTTGGCACGTCTGATTATTGCCACTGCTGGTGGGTACAATCTTAGAGATTCATTCAAAATCATTCCCAACTGCAAATGGGGTTCAAGAAAATTATACAAAAAAGAATTAGTAAAAGCACTAATTATCTCTTGAATGTAAAATTTATTGTATATAATTATATTTCCAAACATGGATATTGTTGACAATTTTTAAATGAAATCATTGAAATATATCTCACCTAGAAGAGCAAAAATAAATAAATAAATAAATAAATTTAGAAGGCATATTTAATCATCGTTTTTGTCACAAAATTCGACTAATTATTGAACTATATCTCACCTATAATAGAAAAAATTTGAATTTAAAATACATCAGTGTTTTCGTCTCGAAATTATAGTAACAACTAAATTAATTTTCAAATTTCCTCACTGAAATACATATCCAAGAATGGAAATTGTTGTCAACCTTGAGATGAAATAAGTGAACTATATTTCACCTAGAAGAGCAAAAATCTTGAAGTTAAAAGACAAACATGTCCTTTTCTTGTTTTGAATCTTACACATGCAAAAGTACGGTTGTCTATAGGGTAACATGGAATACAATATATATACATTTTTCAAGTATTATTTATATAAATAAATTGAAATGTACTTTAGCTTTATAGCATACCGTTTTGAGCTTTGCAAGATCATCTTTAGTTGGAGAGTCACGTGCTCCAGACACCCTCAAGACCTCCTCACGTGCTTGTTCCTGCCACTGAGGATGCATGGCCAAGAGGATGGTCGTCCACGTCAGCAAGTTCGACGTTGTGTGTTTTCCGGCGAAGAAAATGGTCTTGCACTCCTCGACTATGTCTTGAACGGTTATTGCAAGCGTAGAACTTGACGGAGAAACATTCGAGCTATTCATTTGTGTCTGTTTTAAACTTGCTTTGATCATTAGTTCCAACAAATCGTTAGGACATTCTTCTGACAATGTCTGACTGGTTGAATTTTTCCTCCTCTCCTCGATCAGCTTCATCAAGGATTTTCGAATTTCTTTATCCAATCTCCAAGAAATTCTATTCTTTTTAGTTGGCAAGAACCTGATAAAATAATGATTAAATTGATTAATACGATGCTAATTCCAAGATCACTTTTGTGGTTAAAGGGGCTTAGACAAGAGAAATTATAAGATCTTTTAGTTTACTTATTTTAAGAACTTATTTTGGTTTGCTTTTTCATGTGGGTAGTTACAACTACATTGTACAAGTGGTAGTCCCAGCCATAAATAGACAAACCCAAAAATAAAATATATGAGTTTTCAAAAAAATTTATGTTCAACGTGGTTAGCGTTTATTCTCATCCGTCACTCCGCCTTGTTCCGTTTAAAAATTAAAGATTTCGATAACATGGTAAATGAAATTGTTAGTTTTTCAAATTATACAAAGTAACGAATAAGTCCCTATTCAACAACTATTGTTTTGAAAAAACAAAGTTTTGAATTATGATTTTTAAGAGAATGTGTAGTTAAAAAATAGGAAAATTTTGGAGTGTACGTATAAAATATTTTATTGTGTGAATGTGCGGTTAAGAACGAGCTAGTAGAAAAAAAGTTTCGAAATAATGGTTGTCAACCAGGGGCTAGATATGATTATAGAGTGCATATGTATCTTGCTTGATACTGTTAATGAACGTGATTAAGTAATAATTACTATGGTTTATATTTTACTGATGAATATTAATTTGTACATATATACATACATACCTGTATCCAGGGATGAAAACTTTCTGATAGGCCTCAGTGGCATGGACCATTTGTTGTGATTGCAAATCAAAAATTGCCCTTCCATCTTTATAGCTGCTTCCAAAAGTTGTTCTTGTAATGGCATCTTCAACCAAGTTCTGAAACCATTCAGATACTTCAACTTCCACCTTGCCGGCATTCGACATCTCGTCTGACCACCTCTCGACTGCCTCTTCTATGCTTTTCGCCATCATCGGCATCATTAACTATACGCCAAAAAATACACATCAGTATAGGTACTTTTGTAGGACGCCTAGTAGGGAAGCTTGAATAGTACTTGACAGTCTATCAGATTGCATGTGCATTGCGTGGAAGTAAATAATTACCTTGATATTTTCTGTGTAGAAAGTTGGTTGAATGATCTTTCTATGGTGAGCCCATTTTTCTCCTTTAAGACTCAACAAACCATCGCCTTCAAGTTTCCTCACAAGTAGAGGGGATTCATTTTTCTCGAAATAATCCGATTTCAAGATGAAAATTTCTCGAACGAGTGCTGGATCAGAAACGGTGAGACGAGGCGTCGGTCCAAACCATACTAAAAATGTTGCACCTGCAATCAAATTGACATACATTTTTTTACGACAAAGAGCATGGGAAAGTATTAGGGTTTAATTATGTTGATTAAAGATTAAACATGGTGTTTAGAAATTAAAAGGGCAAGTAGAAAAAGGTGAATTTAACCATATTATTCAAGGACAATGGATAGTGTAGACCCTACAAGAAAAACATTGACATAAACACACACAAAAAAGTAGCATAAATGTGGTGAGGGAGAAAGTTAGGATTCATACAACAGTTTAAGACTTTTAGTGCATCAAGAGAGAAGAAGAAGTTAAAAAAAAAAAAAAAAAAAAGACACAAAATCCCTTAATTCATACCATAAATTTTCTTCCAATGATGATAGAAGGAGAGAACTCGAGGGAGTATGTTGTGGGATAGAAGCATTGGTTGAGCAGAAGCCTTCAAATTTAAGCTAGCAAGTTCTTTTAAGTTGCCTAAAAAAAGCTGATACTTAGGTCCCTTAATTCCTTGCTTCCTGAAGTGATTTTCGATTTTCCTCGGTATCCACCAGAGATGAAAAACAACTTTTACAAGGAAAACTAACCCAACATATGAAACCAAAAGAAACCATAACCATTGGAACCAATCTTCCATGCTTGATTTGCAGAGGTGGTGGTGGAGGTGGGGTAGGTGTCTTCTTCTTATTTCTTACTTGTATTTATTTTTATACACAGAGAAAAGCAGGAGTTTGTTGTCGTTTATGTAGAAGCATAAAAGATGGGCTTAACAGGCACAGGGAAAGAAGCTACCTTATGAATTTTAAGGTCAACTAATGGGTGAGGGTGTCCTAATTAATATATTTATAGACAATATTACCCCTCTTGCAGACCAACCCCACCACCCAACCACCCACCCCATCCTAGATGAGTTCTGTTTTTCCAACTTAGCAGTCTCCGACTTATATTTTGACACCTCCACACTCCTTAGCAAATGGGACGCTAAAACATTGACATAACCTTAGTTTTCTCATTTGGTAATAATTGATCTGTCGAACGGTCGAAAATTAAGTAAGATAATAACTAATAAATAAATTTGTCATTTTGAGCTTTCTCTTCCTTGTAGAATCCTCTTGAGTTTTATTTATGAGGTACATTAATATAGTAGTGGTGAGTACTGATGAGATCATGTGTCCAAAAACAACATCTTGGCCAACGCAAAAGCGTCTTAATTATGATACATAAACACGGCATCCTATTTGCATCTATACGTATGTACTATATATAGAATGCTTGCTTATAAGTTTATTAATTACTTTTGAAAAAAATACTAATTCTTATAATTACCTTAAAGAATAATGCTACGACGTAGCACATAGCACCCTCTTAGATGTAAGACGACCTCAAATCAATGAATTATTAGGATTCACGTCTTCTAGACTGGTGCTAAGAACCTGTAACACTACTCGTGTGTAGCCATCTATCACCATTAATTGCTTGAGCATCGATCTACAAAGATTTAATTATAAACTTATTGGTAATCCTTGATCAATATCTCTTTTCATCAATTTCATAGGTGACATTTGCGTCTTGAGTGATGTGGTGGGGTGGGGTTAAGTCACCGAAAGTTATCAAAGGTAGATATACACATTCCATGAAAAAGGGGCGGATAAGCAAGCCAAGACTAATAAATTGCAAATATTTTAGTGTAATAATTTTATTATATTATATAATATTCTTATGGCATAAGTATGACCTTTGGATCAATAAATCTTTATAAATAAAGAGGAAAAAGATCTTGAAATCCTTTTGCATATATCTGTGATACATGCATGATTGTGAAAATAATACAAGGCACATGCATGTTTGACCCTAGTTTCATTAGGGTCGGGTCTCTATATACTCTTGGAGGATGTAATGAATCCATCTATATCCATTATCGAACCAAAAACAATTTTAAAGTTGAAATAACTTTGAAATTCCATTCAATTGATTGAAATCCTCCTGTCGTTTCCACTAATCACTGCTAAAAATTGAGTTCCACCGATCAAAGTTTTAGCGATCAACTGAACGTGATTGTTATAGAACGCTATCACATATCAAAAAATGGTTGATAAAGGGGTTGTCCCATTAATTTTATTTTTAATTTTTACTTGTAGATGTCGAATATGATGAACCATGTATTCGATTGGTCGCCAATGGTTAATGTGAGAAAAAGAGCCGCATGTTTCTTGTGCAAAAGACTCCATGTTGTATTGGTCGCTTAGACTTTCATCGATCGTAAATTAGTTACCAGTCAATGACCACAATTATTTGGTCGATAAAGGTCTTTAGCGACTAGAAAATATCCTTAATTAGCTACTGTATTTTTTGGTCGTTGGATTCAGAACTTTTTTTTTTTTTTTTCTGGGGGGGGGCGGGGGAGTGAATGTCCTCATTATCTTATGGTCAATTAAAACCTAAATTTGTCTTCACTAATTAAATCGAGTTACAAGTATAGGATTTACGATTTTTTATTTTTTATTTTTTATTTTTATTTTTTTGGTGGCTATGAATACAAATAACAAGTAATCGGGTATTTGTCAGGATGTCATATTTACAATAAAAGATCAATCATATATTAAAACTCAAGATTTCATTTTAAAAGATAAATCTTATCAAAAGGAGTAACCAAGCTCTTAATTTTGATGTTTAGTCAACGTAGGACTTTATTCTCAACCTGTCAGGTATGACGTGCTCGTTTCAAAAAATCAATCTTGGAATTCAATAGTTCGTTTATGCTTTTTAGATGGATTGATCACTCGTTTGAGCATTATGGGATTTGGTTCCAAACTTTAAGGTTCCATATTCAAAAATTAAGCAGTAATCAAAGTTCTTATGTGTTGTTTATAGTTTCAATATTTAATGGATGTTGAGTTTACCTTTAACACTATATACTTAATATCTTGCACAAATATATAAGCCTCTATTTGACGAAGTTTTATTAAGATTATTAATTAGTGAAACTTCAGTTTTCAACGTACATTTTATTGGATACACAACTTTTATCTACTTTTAATCGCACATCACATGGAATCCATCAATTTATAATTTAAAAAAGCCTTGTCAAACAAGAGCTAAAGAAAGTGAGATGTGTCATTTTATGCTCTCTCGAACCGATGGCTCGATCAACATTGCTCAAGAGAGGGAACTATAATGAAAGGGAAAGGGTGGGTAGGAGGAGGGTGATAGTGGTACCCATCTTATAATGTATGGCTTTGATACAAAGAAAATGATTTTAGGGAGGCAAGAGAGGAGTTGTGTTTTGGAAGGTTGCTCTTAAATTGATCCACATGCGAACAAGGATGCATATTTTATTGCTTCTTTTTGTAGTGTTAGCGGGGGGATATGCCTTGGTTGTCCCAAACCATGGCTAGCCCACTTTCTTAATCTTGTCTTAATAGTAACAAAACATATTGGGGCCATTTGCACCGCAAAATATGGTCTTTTTTTTTCTCTGTCCCTCTCCTCTCTCTTTCTCTCTCTAATCTTCTCAATATCAAGAATTTCTCGTGGTTGTTTCCTGAATTTTGGCGTATCCTTCCCAAGAAGATTAAGCAAAGTTACAATAGATATCACATATACCTTTTTTAAGGGTAAACATATGCTAACTATATATAATATTGGTTAAAGAAAAACATGGTAGATGAAGGAGTTTAATGTAAATTGTTAACGTAGGATTATAGCAATGATTTTATGGGTCGGTTATTTGTTTTTGGAGCCACGAATCCTAACAAAAATTATGTATGCCTTGATACCATTTGTTAGGAATGGAAGAAATGAGATTATTTGTTTTTGGAGCCATGAATCCTAGCAAAAATTATGTATGCCTTGATACCACTTGTTAGGAATGGAAAAAACGAGATTATATGACACAATATGAAATAGCAAACATAACACAAGAAGAATACAAGAAATTAGCAAATGAATAAAAAAATTATTATTAAGGAGAAAGAATTACAAAAATTGTGTGGTTATCAAGTCCAACTTGTTCTAACTACGAAGAAGACCAACTATGTATAGTACATGTCAAACCTTAATAATAGTTCTAAAGATGGAAATAACGTCAAAAATTGTGTGGAATAAAAAATAAAATAAAAAAATCTTGGGTCGGACAAGCATAACGCTCGACGGGAAGCAGGCCGGCGATAGCTCTCTACTGAAAATTCTGTTCAGTCGCTCGAACGATAAGCTAGTTACCAGCTAGCGGCTATGCGGGGTCTTTTTCTCATTTGTCTAGATTTTGACCTCTTCAAAGCTCAATTCAACAAATCCACAAATTCCTAATTGAATGTAGATCAAACTTTAACAAATCTCCAACTTGAACCAAATTCCATGCAATGAATCAAGCTTAAAAAATCCTCCATATAGAGATAAATTCCACTGCAGGGCAAAAACTAAACTCTTCAATAAGAACCTCAACCAATTATCCAACAAACAAAATTCTCCATGTCTTCCACAAAATCCAAATAGGATAAATGAATCCAATTTCTGCTCAACAGAATTACCCCAAGTTCCCAAAATTTGCTTGAATTATCAACACGATTAACAAAATCACAAAATAAATCAACAATTACCAAATATGACAAAACCACGCCATGAAACAGAATCAACACCATAAAATGCTTTTGTAGAAGATTTTTCGCTGGACTCAACACCTTGAACCACACTTAAAGCATATGCAACTAAATTAGCTTCCTCGCAACTATGTGGAGGCCTAATATTTTCATTTGGGTTTGTCTCAGGTTTGTCTCTAATAAATGAATATGATGGCACCATTGGTGGTGGGGGCAAAGTGACATTATCTTTAACCTCTAAACTCGACTGAGATGTATTCTTCGACACGGACCCCAAACCAAACTACAACAGTACTATACCAAACTTAATATCCACCAAAATACTAAGCCTCTGTTTTTTGATCTTTAAAGATTGTGCACAACCTTGTAAAACATACAATTGGGACATTCTCCAACACAACATGGATACATTTACAAACCTTCGAGACTCTACATTCACTAATGATCTTGTACATTTTGAATCAAAAGTGGTCATGAAGATAAGATTTCACTTCAAATATGAAACGTGTCTCACTGCATCAAGTGTTTTGACTGTCTCATCCAACATCTTAAGCCTAACCCTTCTAATACTAGCTACCTTACAGGGTGCATTGTTGCCCATAACTAAAACACATTTCGAAACTTTTTAATACGTCAAAAACAAATCTTGATTGGAACACTTATGAAAAGTGAAAGTTGTGTCAAGAATCTAATCCTCGTCGGTTTAGAATTGCCGTAAAACATACCAAAAGTTCTCCATTACTCAAACAATTCTCTACAATATCCGTTTTGCCTAAAGTATATGATTGCTTTGCCTTTTGATTTACAGTCATGTTTCTTTACTCTGCAACTTCCAGAAGTCTTTCTCAATGTACTCCTTCTTGCAATAGTTATAAATTTGATTACTAAAGTTAGATTTGGATCTGCTTCTCTTATAACCATCATAAACAACAAGGCATTATCTTTGAGCCTTAGATCCAACAAAATGTTTCATCTTTTCCTTTGACAAAAAGCATCATATACTTATTCAATGGTAAGAGTATCATGACTATATAATATTGTATCTCTAAATGACATATATGAAGCGGGCAACGAACACAATAAAATCAAATCCAAATCATCTCCATCATACTTAACCTCCAAAGTTTTCAAATCAGTGACAATTTCACTGCAAGATGATTTTTTATGGATATACCTTCTGTTATACAATGAAAATATAAACGTTGTTTCAGGTGTAATTTGTTAGTTATGCTCTTAGTCATACACAATTAATCTAACTTCAACCATAATGCAGCTACGATTTTCTCCTTTAAAACGTCCTGAAGAATAGGATTTGAAAGATAAAGATAAATTTTTGATATAACCTTTCAATTCTTGTTGCTCCTTTATCGACTAATTTGAGGGTACCTTGTCAAATCTCAACAAAACGTTGTCCAAATCCATATAACGAGCGCAAGTTATATTTTCACCTGCCACAACTAGAATTTAGTATTACGATTCAAAAGCGAAATATCAAATTTCATGGTCGTCATCACAAGAACAAAACCTCGAACAAATCAAACATTATACTTTGATACCACTTGTTAGAGTCCTGACAATAATTATGTATGCTTTGATACAATTTGCTAAGAAAAGAGGAAACGAGAAACATTAGCAATCACAATACAAGAAGAATACAAGAAATTGGCAGATGAATAAAGAATTTATTATAAAGGAGAAAGAATTACAAAGATTGTGTGTTTATCACAATTCTAATGAAGTGTAACTTATCCTAACTACAAAGAATAGCGAACTACATATAGGGGTACATGTCAAACCCTAATAAAAGTACTAAAGATGTAAATAATATAAAAAATCGTGTGGAACAAAGAAAACAATCTTAGGCTGGACAAGCACGACGCACGGCATCTCTCTGTTGAAAATTTCATCCCACCTCTAGAGCGATAAGCTAGGGGCAATGTGGCATCTTTTTATCCTTGATCCATATTTTGAAATCTTCAAAATCCAATTCAACAAACCCACAAATACCCAATCGAATATGGGTCAAACTTTAACACACGATTTTTTGTAGTGCAAGAAATACCCTTGGTTATTCAGAGGGTAATTAAAATTAAATTTTTAGTAGATTGTAATAGAAATTTTTGAAATGTATGGTTGAAAAGTTGTGAGACTCATGAAAGATATAGTTAATGTTGATTCTTTGACTTTGATTAAATTAAAATCTGTACCAAACAAGGCATCAATCTAGCATGCTAGCAAACGAATGTTTCTCCTCATTTTCTAAGTTAAATCATGGCTTTAAACATTTCTCTAGAGCATTCATTAGTATAATTTACTCCAATAATGTTAAAGAATATCAAGCTTCAATAATCATGCAGGGGAAGTTATACATTTTTTTCTCCACCATACAGAATACAATACAGTAAGTTTTTTATTTTTTATTTTTTTCAAGAAACAACAATACATTAAGTTGCCTCAAGGCCACCACCATCATATTATGGAAATCAATCTCACCCCATTTAATGGAGCCTCCCTTCCACTCTCTTTCTAGCGATATGATGTTTACCTATATTTTCTTTTATTTTATAATTTAAAAATGTAATTTTATGTTTTATTTGATTTTAAAATTTTCAAAATTACTTGCAATAGGTTGTTGTCTTTAGCCATTGTAATTTGACTCTCATTCTCTAAAAAACTCATTTTTCTCCAATTCAATCAAAGTGAAAAATTGATTTCAATCACATATTTGTAACTATTGCTTATTTATTCCAAATATTTAGTAGACTCACTACTACTCCACTTATTATTTCTATTATAAACCATTTACAAATTTACCAAACTCATGTAATCTATTGTTTTTGCTATTCTTTGGTGTGTGTGTATGTGTTTTTTTTTTTTAACAGAAACAAAATAGGTATTCGTGACTAATGGTACCATGGACCAACCTTTTGAATAACGGAAGGAACACTTGTAGATGATGGCGAAAGTAATATCTAATGGTCATGAAAAATTTCGGTACAAGATAATCAAGTTCTTTGACATGTTAATTGTAAAATGACAATATTCATCAAGTGACCAAGATATCAAACATAACATTAAAGATACAAGGGTCTTTAAGCATGCACCACAAAATTTAGATACTATGCTGAAATTTAAAGAAGATCAAACGTAGTACTAAGTTTTATTTAATTTTGAAATAGTAAAAGATAGTTGTGGTGAATTGTTACCAATGGCAGGAGGGAGGTGGGGTCTTGGTGGGGGGTGAAATCTGAAAATTCTTATTTTTCATATGAATCTTTATTTTTTATTTTTAGTATTATTATATTTTTTGTTTGAAAGTTACTTTAGGCTCCACTCATTCTGAATCCTAGCTCAGCCACTTGTTATTTGTAATTGTATTGTATTTATATTAGGAGATTGTGGGTATATTAAGTGAATTAGTGCTCCTTAGTATTGGAAAAAAAAAAAAAAAATATTGTTAGATATTCTTAGGGCATGTTTGATATGCCATTTTTTTTCATGGAAATTCCATTTTCTACTTTTGTCATATTTGATGGCACTTTTTTTCCCAAAAAATTGGTTTTCTACATTTGCTATCACGTGACTCATTTTCTTGATTTTAGTTGAATTTCAATTCCCACCTTTTATGTGGTTTCTGGTTTTCCATTTTTTTTTTTCATTTTGGAAATAGAAACAAAATCTATCTCTAAAAAAAATAAAAAAATAAATCCCTTAAATTGATAATTTTCATATAAAACAAAGTCAAACGAACACAAAAAGATTTCCATTTTTTTTTTTTTTTTGGCAATCCAAACAAATTATATCCCCAATTAGGGGCGGAGCCAGCCCGTCGAAGTAAGGGGGTCCTAGACTGCCCTCGAATTTTTTTGAAACATTATCTGTTAAAATAAGGGAAGTTGGTACTTTGTGATGGAGAAAGGAAACAAGGGAACATAAATTAATGTACATTATTAACAAAAAAAATCAAGAAACGTATAAAAGAAAGTACTAATATTTAATTTAGCAAAATCATACCTTATTACAAGCGTTACTTTCGAGTTCTCATACTTTGATAACGTTGTATAACTATATCATCATCAATCTTGTCGAATACATCATTCTCAATATACACAAGCAAGCTATCATTTAACCATTGAACATTAATTCGATTGTGCAATCGATTGTTGACATAATTCAGAAGAGGAAACAAGAGTCGAGATGGAAATGCTTGGATTTAGATTGGAAGTGTTTAATTTTATTTATTTATTTGAAGACAAAATGGTAAATACAAAGAAATAAAATTTTAAAATTAAAAAAAAATTATCAAAAAATAGGGGGGTCCAGGTCCCCCCTCCATCTGCTCCTGTCCCCAATTGTAAGAAATTTTACCCTTCTAATTGACAATTTTCAAGAAAAAAAAGTCAAACTAACACTAAAAGAAAGAAGATTTCAACACTTTTCAGGTGAAAAATTATACTAATCAAACACAATTAATTGACAATTCTAAGTAAAACAAGTTCTAGACTATTCAATTCCATGCAATTCGTTTTCTTTCCACCCAAATTTCATTTTTGAATCAAACGGGCTCTTATAGTTATATCCAAACATGAAATGAATAATACGTTGATGAATTAATTCCTCCAAACACCAATATTTAGAAATGTCTACATTTACTCGTATCGTTTTTGCTATTTTATGTTTTATTTTGTCTTCTGTTACGAACATGACTTTTTGTATCAGAATTGGGTACATTGGCAAATTTAGCACCCGACGAGCACTACTTGATGCACTGGAACAAATTCTTTTTTGTTGAGAATAGGTAACATTTTTATTTTATATATTTGATAATTCATTTTGTTTTCAAACATATCTTATAGCTCAGTTAGAGCCTCCACATTCAAATTGGAAGTCTTGGGGATCAAATCTCTTTCAAACCAATTTATTGTGCTTTTTTTTTTCTAGCTATACAATTTTTACCAAAACAAATGTAATAGGAAGGGATTCAAACCTATGAGCTCTCCTTGAGATTATTGAGAACTTGACCATCATGGTATTCATTGAATGTTGATACTAAATATTACAAAATAATATATGTTTAGTTCTAGCGATTTTAATGTAATTGAAAAGATGCGAACATGTTCGATGCAAGATGGTAATCGTCATGAAGTGATTAATATATCAAACGAGGTCTTGAAGCATGTAAAAAGGGAGAAAAAAAATGTTAGATACGATGCTGAAATATATAGAAGATCAAATGTAATATCAAGTTGTATTTAATTTTGAAATTATAAGCAAAGATAATTGTGGTGGTTTGTCATTTGTAGCTGTATTTTAGTTATTTTTGGAGATGGGAGGGATATAAATCTTATTAATAGGAAAAAATGTCATATTATAAAAAAAAAAAATTTGAATTTCATCAAAGCATCTCCAAGAAACCCTTTAAACATGAGATGCTATTTACTTTAAAGAGTCAACATTTAAAAACATTCTCCAAGAGACTCTTTAAATTAACATTTTAATTTAGAGAGTGGGTTTTGGAGAGCCAAAATCACTCTCTATAATTAAATGCATTCAAAAAATTTCAAATTTCAATGTAGGAAATCAATAAAATAATATAAAGAAAAACTAGTTAAAATAAAAAATAAAGAAAAATAATAAATATTTGTTCGGAGTAATAAAATTAAGTATTTAATATAAAGAGCTTGTTGAAGTACTTCAAAATTTTAACTCTTTAAATTTATAGATGCTCTCCAAATAATAGAATATACTCTTTAAAAATAGAGAGCATCTTGAAGATGTTCTAACCCCTTAAGCAAGGCTAACAAAATTTGCTCTTAAAACTTAAAACTAAATCTTAGTCTTTATATTATCTTGAATTTATATTCAAACAATAAATGAATAATAATTAGGATCCGTTTGATTGCAAATGTGGAAAATTGGTGGAAAGAAAATGAATTCCAGGGAATTGAATTGTCTAGAAATTGTTTTACTGGGAATTGTAATTAATTGTGTTTGATTGGTCTAATTTTCCACCTGAAAAATGTCGAAAGTTTGGTGTTCGTTTGACTTCATTTTTCATGAAAATTATCAATTAAAGTAATAATTTTTTCTACCATTGGGTCTAGAATTTGTTCCAATTACGAAAAAGTAGAAAAAAAAAAGCTGAAAAATGAAAAACCAACCCAACCAAAAGAAAGCAAATTCCACTCACGCATGGAAAAGTGGCGCGTGAGTGGACATGGGAGAAAACCAATTCTAGGCAAAAAAACAAGATATCAAACACAACAAAAAGGTGGAATTAGAAAACTTTTTCAATTTTTTAGGGAAAAAGCAACCAATCAACGCACCCTATAGTGGATAATTTTTTTTAGTGCCTATTTAGCACTTGTTACAGTTAACTAACTAAATAGTGAATTTTTTTTAATTTTTTTATATCAGTCATTTTCTTTGTCCTTACACCTAACTAAATTAGCGCAGCATGCATTTGCTTAGGTTATTCATATCTTCACAACGTTATAATTAGTTGGCTAAACGAACATTTTTCTAAATTAGAATAAGTTTTCAAAGTATTTATATTGGAAATCATTATGTGTTCGAAAAACTTTTAAATATGTATATCATTTTTCTCAATAGTAATAATAATAGCATGTTAAAAGTTAGGTGAGAATAATTTTATAGACGATTTTATTCAAGTTATATTTCAATAGCCCATTTGATGAATTATGGAAAATTTTATTCAAGTTGCATTTAAAATATTTCGCGAATACCCTTCATATATTCATTTAATTGTTTTACTAAACTCTTCAATCTATGTAAGTGCTATTTTTATTTTTAATTTTAGTTTTCTCTTGATAATCTCAAACCCTATGTTCCCTTTTTTATTAATCAATATTTTGTGTGCATTAATACAATGACCTAAGGAATTCATTTATATATTATGTCGTTTATGTACCAAAATGAACAATTATGATGTAGGAAATATGATTTGGTTTCTCATTCTATGATGTGAGACAATCCTCTCTTTTTTTTCTTGTTTCTTATTCATAATATGATTTCTTTTTTGTTTCTTATTTATTCCCTGTTTGGTACACATTAAAAAAAAAATTCTCTCATTATTCTACTCATTTTCAACCACACAATTTTCAATAAAATAATATTTTTCATCACGTCTATAACTTTTCCTTCTTTTTCAACCACATATTCTCCATCAATCTACTATTTCAGAATACATTCTTCCAGAATAATGTGGCCCAAACACACCTTTAGAATAAATATGATTTCTTTCTTCTTTCTTGATTAGAATAGTTGAGTGAAGGTGGCAAACCTATTTCCCTTAAAAGGATCACACAACAAACTAAATATTCTAATTGCCCCATGACGAGGGGGTATCAAACAAAATCAGTTTGGTGATAACAACTGAACCAATAAATGGGCGTAACATGTCCAAAATGTCTAAATACCATTTTGTATTTTTCTCCTTTAAATTCTCTATGCATGTTGAAGAAAAAAGTATGCAATGCTAATATTCTAGCTAAAACTTTCTCTATTTAAGCCTTACCACACCTAAATTATATCTTTTTCGATAATTGACTTAACTGTTAGAGTGAAAACAATTGCTAAACCTTTTTCTAGAATGGCAGCGGTGTGTACACATAATATGTAAGTGGACGAGGAAGTGACAAGGAATATGTTTGCAATTTGGTCCAATCGGAAGTTTAGGCCAATGGTCGACTGGATCTATTTTCCTATATACGCCAATCATATATTTCACATCGAATAATTATAAGAATATTGACCAACATTATGACTAAGGCTATTTCTTTTAACAAGAACCTCAATTCTTAATATGATATTAGAGTTCATTAACTCAGGGCTGAAATAATTGCACCAAATATCTTGTCATTGCGAAAACACTGGTTTATCAATTAGTGATTCCTGGTAAGGCAGTTGACACCAATCTTTAATCCTTGTGTGACTTCCTTTAATTTCACCTCTAAGTTGCAAGACCTTTCCTTATCGCGCTGAAAATATTAAAGTCAACCCTGAGTACCTTGACATATTTAATAAAGTAACGATGATTTGGGCCCCAATCCCATGGCCATAATGAGACGTTGAAAAATTTGTCCGAAAATGAAAGCATTTGTGCGAAAATTGTGCGGTGGGTGATGGGGGAGAATAAACGGAGTTGAGTCAGCATTAGGATACGAGGTAATTTGAAACGGTGTCACTCGGACAGTGGTGGATAGTAATTCTCTGTTTATTACTTTTTTTTTTTCTTTGCTTTTAAATTAAATGTGACTAATCCATCTATGAGTGTGAAATTTGTCCACTAATTGCATAAATAAATTGAGGCACCAATTTGTAACATAAATTTCTCATTTCCAAAAGAGTATGATGTCATATTCAGCAATAAGTACAGGCATCTAAAAAGGCTGTCTAATAAGGACCCTTTGGATATGATGCATGTGATTGTACAGAATGCTCAATTGATTGTCCTCTTTGCCTGGCCACTAACAGTTGCTTCCGCTGTACAATATAACTCAGAAAAACCGTTACATTTGTCCATTTCTCTTTTTAAATTATTTTTCTATTCAAATTAGTACTTCATTATTACAAATATAATTCTAATCACTAAATAAACTAATTATGTAGTGATTTGTGATTTGATGCATAAGTTAACAAAAAATCATCACATTAATACACCAAATCATAAACCGTCACATACATGCAAAGTAGGAAGATTACCTGTGATTTTCTAAACGAATAGCATTGCTCTTAAAAAATTTGTCTACTGACTAATTTTAGATGCTAATTACTTAAATTTTTTAAAACGAGTTTAGGAAAAATTAACCAAGGATTTTTTTTCTCTAACGAATTTGAGATAGTGATAATCATTATTAATTAAGTATTTGAAATGATACGATACTTTATCCTTAAAAATGTTGCGACAAGATGGAATTGACTTAAAATGAGAATTTATTCGCAATAAGAATAAGAGAAGGTTGCATTAGCATTGGGGTATCTTGATCATTTGGGCAATGTTAGCACAGCCTTTGCTAGAAAGATTGTGGGGTTCTTACAGATTCAAAATGTTGATGCTATCGCTCTTCAAGAGGAATTATTGCTCGCATAATTGAATGAGGATCTTGTAGAGATCGAAAGTGATTCTTTTCGTGTAGTCCATATTCTCTCTGTGTTGAATACAATTATCTTGTATGACATTGCTTATTTTGTGCACAAAGTTGTCGATGATCCTTGAAAATATTTGTGTTGAATAGAGTTATCTCGTGTGACATTGCTTATTTTGTGCACAGAGTTGTGAATGATCCTTGTCGCTATGTTCTCCAAGAAGGCAACAAAGAAACCCACCAGTTGTGATCACTGTATTTCTATATTTATTGTTCCCACGGTCGAATGCGATCTTGTGGAGATTTAAAGTGATTCTCTTCGTATAGTTCAAGTTCTCTTTTTGTGTGGAATGTCATTAGTTTGTGTGACGCTGCTTATTTTTTGCACAAACTCGTCGATAATTCTTGTTGCTATGTTCTTCAAGAAGGCAAGCTAAGTGACCCAAGAGTTGTGATCATCCTATTTCTATATTTATTGTGCGGTTCATTCACGGCTGGCCTTCGACTTTAGTTAATTTAACTTTGATGTGTTTGCCTAAAAAAAAAGCTTCTTATTTCATCTATTAATTGCGTCACTCCAATAATAAAACAATTCCTTCTAAGGACAAGTTTTTGGCATCGAGTGTGTTGTTACTGTACACAATTTCCCATTTATGTCATTACTGATTTTGAGTGTTAACCACGTCATGCAGTCGTTTATCAGAGCTCATCATAAATCCTGGCACGATAAGCACCAGCTTGTGTATTGTTCTTTTCAGAAAAAATAAATGCCTTTTTTTTTGGGGGCATTTCTCTTTCTAATGATTTTTTTTCCTAAATATTTGTCAATTATTTTTCATTCAGTTCAGAATAAATAAATTCTTCAACTTTCAAATCTCATACATTCTCATAATTAACGAAAGGGTAATTGACACAAAACGTCCCTACCTTTGAAGGTATCTGTAGAAAACGTCTATACCTTTCGTTTTTTGGCGCAGAACGTTCCTACCTTTCACATTTTTTGCCTGAACGTATTTTTTATCAATTTTAACGTAAAATGACAATTATACCCTCCTATATAAATAAAACAAAAAAATAAATAAATAAAGAATAAATTGTAATCTGTTTCTAAACTTTTTAAAAAATGCAAATCAGTCCAAAACTTTAGCGCAAATTTATTCTTTTACTAAACTTTAGCAATTTAGTTTCCGTTTACTAACTGAAATAACTTTCGCAAGAAATATTTATAAAAAAAATGGCATAAGCCTCTGCCAAACGGACTCTTAATGTTATTAATATCACACTTTTGTTCAATAATGGAAAGATATTAATCTTACTCCTATTACACACATGTATAAAATTATGATATATTGTTTTTAGCATCGGACAATGATACACATATTGACAAGGTGAGAGGAAAAAATGCTTTACTCAAAAATAAATAAAAAGAAAAGAAAACACAATAATAGGGTCAGTGTATTCTTATCATCTTCTGCTATCCCAATCATAAAAGTTGGTCCTATATTGTCCACATAGAGCCTTGCCTTAGACCTTCATAAGTGCAATGATAGATATTTTCTACACCAATTGTTTCTCTCTATAATAACGTATTGACTAATTGGATAAAGAAAAAAAAAATTAAATTTTTAATTGTGTTGTTTCAATTATATTTTATTTATCATTAGTTGTAATTATATGTGTTGTTCAATTATGTAGAAATGCTACAATTTTATCTCTTATTTCGACCTTGTTTGAAATTAATTTTTAAAAATATGTTTTCTACTATACATTTTACCTGATTCATAACTTTTATCAATTTTTCATTTAAATATATCATCAACTTTCTTCAAAATCTATTAAAATCTGATTTTTAATCAAACTAAATAGGGCATTTTTCTGTTTCATTTAAAACGAGGGTAATCGTCTTTGTAATCACATTGTAAGTACTTAAGGTCGATATAAATGAAAATTTCCAATTAAAGGCCATCCTATCAATAATATGACTAACCATGTGCTATAGCCATCAACTAATTATTGATTGAAATGACTTGCAAGGGTTGGATGCAATGCAAAGTTGATAAGAGAGTACTAATTTCATATATATAACCAATTTGTTTGTTCTTTATAGATGGCCAAAAGAGGAAATAGGAGCAATGGATGTGGATTTGGATGTGAACCTTTCGACAATTAGTTGTGTTTTGTGTTATTCTTTTTGGCTAAGCACTATTATTCATGAATTATTGCTTTATTGATTTGAAACATGTCCAAATTCATTCTTTTTGGCTAAGCACTATTATTCATGAATTATTGTTTTATTGATTTGAAACATGTCCAAATTCATTTAAATTGATGCTTAAACATACTTTAACACAAAAAAGAAATTAAAAATGAAAAGAATTGTTTTGAAAAGAATACAAATTGTTTATAAAAGGTAATCCTTTCCGACTTGATCTTTTCGATCTTGAAATAAACATGCACGAACTATTTCATGAAGTATGTGTACAAATAATCTTAATTCTGAGATTATCTTGTCCTTCGTTTAAAAAATTCAAAAATCAACTTCCTATACCAACAAATGAAAATTTTGGCTCGTGGCACCCAACATAAATATGCACTCTTTCATGTGTAATATTTATCTTCATTAGAGCTTTTTGGTACTAGTTAGAATAGCAAAATTAATCAAAATTTATGAAATAATTTCTCCCCCCCACACACACTAATACTAAATCATCAATAGCATTTTGCAAGAAAAAATTTGTCGCTCGTTTCATAATTCAATTTCTCAATAATAAAAAGAAATGCAATAGAATTTGAGGAAAATTCCCAAAAATGTTCCATTGTAAATTCTGTCAAAAACGAAATTTAAATTGTTATAGGGTAAATTCTACTATTATCAAACCTTTCGTAAATGTGTCACCAATGTCCTTAACTAACTAAAAATGATTATTTGAACATTAAATGACCATTTGGCACTCACATGAAGTTGGGTATGGATTAAAGCATGGGGATAGATTTCATGAACACTGATAAATTTTATTCCATTTCTAAATGTAAGTTGAAGTCTCTGTTTTATTTTGTTTTGAAATAACAAGTAGATCTTTTTGAAAAACGTTTTCTATTAGCTGGAGACATATATATGTAGCACAATTTTAAAAGGTTGAGAACGTAAATGTAACAAATGGTACTTTAGAAATATGGATGCTAGTGAAATTTACCCTCTTTTTTTTTTTTTATAAGAAATGAATTAATGTTCTAACATAATATGACTAGGAAAGTCCCTCAATAAAATTAATGCAGATTCCATTGCCATATTTATCGCAAACGGTGGATGTTTCAAAAAATTTACATAAATACGCGTTAACTCGTCACCAGATACATAACACATTATAATGTTATGTTCAATAAAATTTTAAAAATATAGGATCCATTTAATTGATCGTCTTTATATATATATATATTCATGTGTCCACATTCGACGACTAATCTTAGAGTCTGCGTCTTGACCATTCAAAACGCAGACAGGTAAATTGCGGGATATGCCCCAAACTAGCTAGGGTCCAAGAGCCCCTTCACTGATCTACCAAAGTGCCGAGCGAGTCAATATATATTGCACATTGCCTTCCAAGATAAATCCTACATTCTAGGAGAGAGTCTTCCTTCCAAGAACCCCAAGAATCAACCCCGCGACCTCTGAACTATCAACAACTAAGAGCTCATTCCTTTGTCAGTTAGGATGTGCCCCGGGGGCAATTGAATGTCTTTTAATGCTATGTTGGTCGCTGTTTCAACACTATTATTGCTAGCATCACTCTTTTTAATATAAAACAAATTGAAAGGAAATAAATTATACATTAGTTAAATATCGAAATATAAACCAACATACAATAATTTTGGCTACTTTTCTTAGTAAAGTTGACATTCTAAATGGAACCTCAAGTCTAATATGGTATCAGGTCGATTAAGACAAAAATAATCAGTTCGATCAAACTAAAATTGAAACTAGCATATACATTTTCAAGATTGGTTCTCTTAAATGAGCTACCATCTTACAAGTGCATGTGAAGTAACATATCCTATATGAAATACCCAAATATAAACTAACAAACATGGTTTAAACTACTCCTCTTGATAAGATTGACAATTTAAAATGTAACTTCAGATCTTAATACAATAATACTATTGAACGTAAGTTCATTTTTAGAGAATTGAATTGAAGTAAGTTCATCTCTACTTCTCACAATGAAGTTGTATTTCGCAATGACACGTGTAGTAAAGTAACTTAAATCTTGTAACATTTTCATACAGTTATTGAGACAAGTTTGTACATGCCATCATTTTCATTAAATAACCTTATTCCTTAAAACATATTTTATCATACCTTTAACGTACGAAACATATCAATCAACGTGTTCCATACTTATATTAATTAGTTATTATATATAGAATTAGGCAATAGTGAAAGCAATATTGGTAAAGTAATAAAGCATATGCTCTAGTATTGTATATGTTTCATACAAACCAACAAGAAGATAACACCTAAAAGCAAAACACACACACTATTTGGAAAAAGAAAAAAGAAAATATTCAAAAAAGAAATGGGAATGCAATTGAATTTGTCTGTTACTTCCGACCATGATTACTACTTTGGCGGCAATGTTGTCACGCGTTAATATTTTGTTATATCATATTGCATATTGTTGGAAAAAATATTTATTTATTCATTTCTTACAATTATATACTTAGAAAAGATGTAAAGTAAAATTAGTTAAACAAATCCAAGAAACCTAAACTGAACCAATTGTTTTGTCTAGAACTTCAACGTTGCTTTCTCCCATTTCTCTTTTTCCCATGTTACGTCTTTCTAGATGCAAATAAATGGAGTAATTTGAGTGACTTCAATTCCTCTATACATTAGTTGTTAGCCATATGAAGAAAAATATTACATATTATTGTTATTTGTTGTCACGATGGACGTACTGAATGATAATTGATAGGTTGAATAAGATGAGTTCTATGTCTCTATATTTCATTGAACATATCATTTAATAACACCATTTTGTCCGTATGATTCATCATCATCATCATCATCATAAATTCCAGTATTCAATTCTACATCAACTAGACATGGATATTGTCTTGAATTTATTAGAGAATTGTGTTCTTTTCTGTACAGATTAATCAAGTAGGATCATCTGAAGTTAGAGTCAGGCCTCAGGTTTAACCATAAGGATTGGCAAGATAAAACTTCGGTTACATATGAACGATCTGAGTGAAGGGACGAACGTCAAATTAATTGCGATGGTGGGAGTGGGATGGTGAGTTCAAAAGTGGAGTGCGCCCACATGTTGAGACTTGATAAAACGTCGAATTCTTCTTGATTTGAGGAAGATGACAAATTTATCATCACCTGACGAGATCTCAGATAATATATTAAGATGCTGCATATTGGATATGGAGTTCCCAATATTGTAGTCAACCTCTTTCTATTTGTCTATACAATTTGTCTGTTTTTTGGGGTGGGATTCCTTTCAAATTTGTTAGGTCAAGTAGCGGCCATTTTGCGTGTCAATTGTCCACCTGTTTAACATATGGCAAAATACTTCGATTTTGTTTAGATTCACATCGCTTCACTCGGAACTCATCTAGAATCTTATTTATTTATGTTTTAAAATTTAAATTATATTTATACTCACTCGCCATGCTTCTATCCCGCGCCGTGATCATCCCTAACACGTTTGAAGAAAAACCCAATTTTTATTTATTTTTTATTTTTATTTTTTTCATTTCTACATGTTTGTGTTAGCCAACTTGGAAGAGTTGACATTACAATCTCCACATTGTTGATAGTGCCAACACTACCTTATCTTGAACATTTCTTTTGTAATGGCTGGATCTTAATTGATTTTATTGGAATCAGATCAGTATTCCCTACAGCAGGTTCAATTTACAGCATGAGAATAAAATATATCTACTGAATATTTGTGTCCCCCATTTATACATACACATGGAAAAATATTAAATTGTGCAGGTTTCAAGATTTCAGAGATCATCATGTGTATGTATGTGTGTATATATTGTTGTCTCATCTTTTTGAGGTAACTTTAAAACCTTGGATATTCGAGTTGATAAGAAAACTTAATATTTAGTTCGGAGAAAAATTTCGAGAAGAAATAATTAGTGTGTTAAGCCCCAATTTTGAGGTAACTTTTAAAACTTGGATATTCGAGTTGATAAGAAAACTTAGTATTTTAGCTCGGAGAAAAGATTCGAGGAGAAATTAGTGTGTTAAGCCCCAATATGTCAATGTTACTATGATCCAATTCAATTTGGTTCAAATGAAAATTGGATCAAATCGAGTACTAATATGGATTTTGCACATGAAAATGCTGGTCTAATTCGATTTGGTTCTAATGAAAACTTTACTAAATCAAGTAGTAATAAGAATTCTGTATATGAAACCGACCCCTATGGTCAAGTCTGATTTGGATGCAAACCAATTGGTTTTGGCTTAGTGCAGTCTAGGTAACTTTATGTTTTGAGAAAAAAATGGTGAAATGTGAATTCTTGGGTAAATTTTCTTGTTTCATGACCTTTGTTACATATAGCAAGACTTTTAATTCTTTTGAATACTTATTATATTCATGTAGGGTTAAATTGAAGACCTTCAAAACCACTTAAAAACTTAGAATTCAAACCAACAATAAAAAAAATAAATACTTATTATCCGAGAAAGTTTAGAAATCGATATCATGTCATTCGATATTAAAAAAAAAAAAAATTAAGATTGATATATATATTTTGTAGAAAAATAATGCTAAATTTATTGGAGCATCATTATTATTTTTAATTATGAGCCTTTACAAGGAAAAGTGAAATTATGACCACGAAGAAATAACATATCTATAAGAATGGCAACAAAAATTGTTAAAGCAACCAGCATAAGTGGCCCACTATGGCAAATTGGGGAATATATTTAAAATTGTTGGAATGGACAATTCACAAATTCAATCATTGATATCTCAATAAATTCCATCTCCAACCGGCTAGGAAATAATTAATGTTATTATTTTTGTACATCATTAACATTAATGCAACGTTAATTAACTCGATATTGAAATCAATTTACAATTATTTAAACTCACTATCCGCATTAACAAATATAATCTTATTTTGTTTTATTGTTTATTAAGGATATAATAGTCTTTTTAGTTTCATTTATTTTATACTATATATAATCTCTTTATATTTATGTTTTGTATTCACTTTTCATTATGCAGAATTAATAAAACCCTAGCCTCCTTTTTTTCTTTTTCTTTTCTTTGAATTGTTTAACATGGTATCATAGCTATAATACATAACCTTTGAATTTCGTTCCTGGCGAGCGGCCTTGAGCCGCTCGTCCGGCCAGCAATATGTTTTTCTTCTTTTGCAAAAAAAAAAAAAAAATCCGTTGCAGATCGTGGGGCAGTCATTAGCAGTGGGAAATCAGCTGCTTGTCTTTGAATTCCTGGCATCTAAAATCAGGGGTCAAGAACGGCACATTGGACTGGAAGGTCCTTGGAGTGAAGGAGCATGCCGATGTCTTTGTTTACAATTGTGATGTCTTGGTGTGAGTAGGAGGCGAGAATATGGTTTGAAATGGGTAGGTCACGATAGTCGGTTGCATGTCAGAGTATGTGGTGGGTATGTGGATGATGGAGCTCGTTAAATGGGTTGGTCGGCGTTAATGGTAGAGGCCGACGGCGGAGAGTTATAGATTTGGGAAGAAGAAAAACAAAAGGCAGAGGTTGAATTGATTATATACATGCATACACGAAGAGAAGAGGAGAGTGGTTGACAGGGAGAGAAGAGGAGAGCAGCGGCTGGAAGAATGTTGGAGTCAAATTTGGTTAAGTTAGGAAGAAGATGACGGTTGAGGTTTTGGGCCAGTTTGGTTTATTGGATTGATGGGTTAATGGGCTGGGTATTTATTTGTTGAGATTGTGTGGTTGTGTTGGCTACTTGCAAACATGGGTGTTCATTTGGTTCGGTTCGATTCATCATTTTTGGTTTCTTGCAAACTCACGATGCTAAGCATCGTGAGTTTGAGGGGGGATGTTAACAAATATAATCTTATTTTGTTTTATTGTTTATTAAGGGAAGAATAGTCTTTTTAGTTTCCTTTATTTTAGATTATATATAGTCTCTTTATATTTATGTTTTATATTCACTTTTCATTATGCAGAATTAATAAAACTCTAGCCTCCATTTTTCTTTTTCTTTTCTTTGAATTGTTTAACACGAGGAACTGTGATCCCAAATTTCAACTTATTCTTTAGATGACGTTGTAATTAGTAGAATGGATAAAATGACTTCAATGCTGTTTTACTTTATTGTAAAAGATGTTCCATGAAAACGATACACAATATTTTGTGAAAACAAATTTATCGTACAAAGATAAAACTCAAATCATCGATATACCATTCTTAATTTTTTGTACTTTCAATACCTCCACGGCCTTTATTGCCACCACATTTTCCTTTCTCATTTGCACAACCATTTTCACCACCCTTTGCTTAAAAGAAATCGACATCTAGCAACTGGCAATAAAATGCAGAAATCGTTTTTAATCCCTTGATAGTGTTAAAATGAAATAAATGTTGACACCGAATAGTGTTCTTTAATCGCAATTACGAAAAAAAGGAAAATGGTTCCACAAAGAAGCGAAAAAGATCGATGAATGTTTAAATATTCGAATTGTCACAACTTTTATGAATGTTTTCTAATTGTAATCTGAACTTTAACAATTTTTGAAGTTATCGAACTATTATCTCATCAGTCACTTTATTGTTGGAATTGAGACTATTTCATCTGTTCGTCAACAATATCCTTGTTCAAAGAATTTAGGGAAATTGGTGTAAATGGTCCCTAACATTTAAATCTTGGCACAAACATCTCTAATATTTTAATTAATGAGTTGATTTATCCTTTTGGATGATTTTCATCCTACTGAATGTTGAAAAGTTCAAACTTGTAATAAAAGACTCAAAATCTCTTCCTTTTAGTTAAAATAAAATAAAATTTAAAAATATGGCAAAGAGAAGAAAATTCATTGTATCAGCCAATATCTCTCATAAGAAGCATCTCTAGTGTAACTAAATGGGTTGTGATCACACGTATATATATTACTTTGTAAGGGCTAAAATTATGCTAAACATAATTATAGAGAATAATTCTAGATGTTGATTTGTTACCATACATTTAGTTAATTACAGAAAATAATTCTAGGTGTTGATTTGTTACCATACATTTAGTGATATTGCTGAGTCTTCATCCAAGATTCATGGAGCTGATTTTGGGCTTTGATTCCTCTTTTTATCATCCCCTCAAATTGAGCATAGTTGACATGCACAATTTGGCACGTAGCGAGTCCAATGTTGGTTTCAGTTGTGGTTTTGTAAATGCATCTGCAATATGAGAATTGGTGGGAATATGTTTAGTAACTAGTAACGCGAGAGACGCTCTTTCACGAATGAAATACTAGGTTTACTGTCATGAAAACTGAACTGATATTATCACAAAATAAGACTGGAGCTTGGGACAGAGGAACATTGAGGTCTCTAAGCAGAAACGTAACCCATGTAATTTCAGCGGCAACTTGAGCAAGTGCATGGTATTATGCCTCAGAGCTTGATCTTGAGATTGTTGGTTGTTTTTTTGAACACCATAAGATGATGTTGCTCCCCGAGTAGGTACAATAACCAATTGTTGATCTTCTGGTGAGGTTGCAACCAGCTCAGTCTGAATCTGAGAACCCATAGAGATCAAGAGAACTGGAAGCTTGAATGTGGAAGCCGAGATTGATTGTGCCTTTCACATAGCATAATATCCTTCGAACCATCCCTAAGTGTGCTTCTGTAGGCTCATGCATAAACTGAGATACAAAATTCACACTGAAGGAAAGGTCTGGCCAAGTCAAAGTGAGATATTGGAGAGCTCCCACTAGCATAATATCCTTCGAACCATCCCTAAGTGTGCTTCTGTAGGCGCATGCATAAATTGAGATACAAAATTCACACCGAAGGAAAGGTCTGGCCGAGTCAAAGTGAGATATTGGAGAGCTCCCACTAGTGACTTGTATGCATGAGGATCAGAGTGCAGAGGAGAATCAACATCTGGTTTGGTTTTAGTGTATAAAGGGATCTTTATAGGCTTTAATTCGTGCATTTCACTACGCTCCAAAATATCAATAGCATATTTTGTTTGATGAAGAAACAGTCATGTGGGCAATTTTGATACTTGGTTCCTAGAAAGTAATGAACTTCTCCAAGATCTTTCATAACAAATTCAGTACGCAAGTTGTTGATGAATTATTGTATATGGCTTGATGAAGAACTTGTGAGTATGATATCATCAACATAGAGTAAAAGTGCCAAGGTTCCTTGACTCGAATGAAGGATAAATAAGCTTAGATTAACCGAGCTACAACTAATTCCACATTGAAGAAGGTAGGAGCTGAATTTGTCAAACCAAGCTCTTGGAGCTTGTTTAAGCCCATATATAGCTTTATTTAGGCGACAAACTGAATCTGGACAGTGTAGATCCTTGAATCCTGGAGGTTGCTACATAAATACTTCTTCGGATAGTAAGCCATGCAAGAACGCATTTTTCACGTCAAGTTGTTTGATATTCCAACCTTTGACAGTTGCAAGGGATAGCACCAATCGAATTGTTCCTAGCTTGACAACCGGGGAGTATGTTTCATTAAAATCAACTCTGGGTAGTTGATGGTACCCTTTAGCAACTAGTCTTGCTTTGAGACATTCTAGCTTGCCATCAGCTTTGAGTTTCACCTTGTAAACCCCTTTGGATCCAACAACATTCAGTGATGCTGTTCTAGGCACTAATCTTCATGTATTCTGTTGTTACAGTGCAGTTATTTCATCATTCATCACGTCTTTCCAACCAGAGTGAGACAATGCACTTTTGAGGGATCTTGGTTCCTTTGGTATAGAGTTAAATTCATGAAGAAGAGCATATTTAAGATTCAGTTTTGAGTTCCTACCTGACTCCACGTTACCATATTATGACGAATTGAAGCTGCAGATGTTATTGCAGTAGTAGTTGTACCTTCGATCTGGCCACTTGGTATTTTTGGTTCAATAATCAAGTGAGCTGTTGAAGGGAAATTATGTGCAAAATAGTTTGTGAGCTCGAGAGAAGATCGTTCAAATTAATTGTTGTTTTGAGTTGTGCATTTGGAGTAGGTATTTGCTCTTTTTCTTCTGGTTGCATGTTGCTTGATGTTTGATCATTGGAAGGTGTAGACCAAGAATCATACTCTCGAAAAGTGATTGGCTGTGCTCCAGCATCTGAGGCAATGTTGTTGGTTTGATGCTTGTAAGGTAAACAGGATTCATCAAATACCACGTCTAAAAATATAAAATCTTTGTGTGGATGGAGAATAGCACCTATATCCCTTGTGACAGTCACTGTAACCCATAAATATGCATGATACATATTTATGATCAAACTTATTCTTCTTAGAATCCCATATGTAAGGAAAACATTTTGATCCAGATACTCTTAAGAATAATTTGGATGTTTGCCATATAGCCGAAAGAATGGAGACTCCCATTTTAGATTGAGAAGGAACACTGCTGTTGTAAAGGCTTCAACCCAAAATAATTTAGGAACATTGGCATAAATTAACATGGTGATGCCTAGTTCTCTAATCACATGGTGCCTTCTCTCAACGAAACCATTTTCCTCAGGTGTGTATGGGGTATGAAAGGCCATCCTATCCTAGAATTTGCAAGATATGATTTAAATTTCTAATTTACAAACTCTCCTCCCCCATCAGTCTGAATTATCTTAAGAGTTCCATTAAATTGTCTCTTGGAAATTTTCTCAAAGAGGATAAATTGATCATAAAAATCTGATTTTTGTTTCAGGGGAATTATCCACACAAATTTAGTAAAATCATCTACTATAGCTGCATAAAATCGAAACTGATGCAAAGAAGTAATTGGAGCAGGTCCCCATAAATCAATATATATTTTCTCAAATGGTGCATATGTTTTGGAATCAGATAAAGAGAAAGGTAGCTTAGATGATTTTCCTAATTGACAACTTTCACGTATAAGATTGTCTTTATTTGTGGTAGTCCTTATTAGAGCTTTCTTCCGAAGATGAGTCACTGCAATAGCTTGTACATGCCCAAGACGTTGATGCCAGGTGTCCTTTGAAACCATTTGAAATCTTGAGAAGAACAATGCTACTGGAGGGGCTCAGATTGCATATAAGTTACCCTTTTTTAGCCCCCTAATCAATACTCGCTGTGTCAGCTTGTCCTTAATGACAAAACCATGGTTAGAAAATTCACATGTTACTGAGTAGTCGAAGTGAGTTGTCCAATCGATAATAAGCTTCTTTCCAATTCAGGAACCAAAAGAACATTTCTTAATGTTATTGTAGATTGTCTAGTACCAAGTATAGCATCTCCAATATGTGTGACTTTTAAAAATTCTCCATTACCCAACATAACATGATCATGTCCAATATAGGATCTAAGGTTATGTATATTACTTGCATTGGAAGTCATATGGGCAGATGCTCCAGTGTCAGAAGTCCATTCTTCATGATGTGCCTCGGAATCAATTTGTAAAGCTGTGAAGGCTTGAGGAAGATTATTTGGTTGGATTGAAGGATTGATCCGATACCAACATCTAATGGCAGGATAGCCTTTCTCCCCACAAATTTGACATGTGACATCCCTGTTGTTATCTTGAGAGGAGTTGGGTGCAGATGAACCATTTGTGAAGGATTTGGTTTGTTGATTGGCTAGGCAAAACCTTTGCCTTTGGAGGAAAATTGATTGGCTGGTTTGTTATATTTGGAACCATTTTTGGTATTACTTTTGTCTACATAAAAGGCTGTATATTGGGAGGGCTCTGGAGTATGGATATTGAGCCGAGTCTCATAGCTTTGAAGTAAGGAACCACTCATTGTATGTAGGCATATGTGGTTTGAGCATGGATGTAGTGAATGGTTCATACCTTGCACCAAGACCTGTAAGTAATGAGAAGACTTTGTTTTTGTAAGTAACACTGTGTCCAATGGTAGCAAAGCTATCGTATACCTCTTTGAATTTTCGAAGATAGTTATTGAGAAGAACTTTAGGAGTTTTCTTCATGTATGTGAGTTGTTGATTGAGTTGAAACTGTCACTCTTGAGAGGATTGGGCATATGCCTCTTTGAGTGCCGCCCAAACTTGTGTCGAGGTATCAAGACCAATAACATGGCCAAGTGCCTCCTCTGCTAAGGTGCCAATGATCCACCCTCTAAGAAGTGGATCTGCTGTTTTCCAGTTTTTAAGTTAGATTAGTAGTTTCGTGAGTTCTTGGCTTTTAGCAAGTGCAAGCACCTGCTCACACCATAGAAGATAATTTTCACGTCTAAGCCTGAGAGTGACAAAGTTGCTCACATTCAAAGAAGCGGAAGACATTGTAGCTCTGATACCAAAAAGAAAACTGAGAAGAGAATAAGAGTTTGTGGAATTGTGTCACACCACTCAATGGACTTTGTAAGGGCTGAAATCATGCTAAACATAATTACAGAGAATAATTCTAGCTATTGATTTGTTGCCATACATTTAGTTAATTACAGAGAATAATTCTAGGTGTTGATTTGTTGCCATACATTTAGTGATATTGCTGAGTCTTCATCCAATATTCCTGGAGCTAATTTTGGGCTTTGATTCCTCTGTTTTATAGATCAAAAGACTTTTGATCTATACGATATTGATGTTTCTTATTAGGGTTTTGCTATATGTACATCAGGGTTACACCTTGGTGTACATGTAGAATAACGGTGTAAACCCTAATGTACATGTAGAATAATTCATGTATACCACAGAGCAAACCCTGATGTACATGTAGAATAATTCATATTGAACAGACACTCAAGTGAAAATTTGGTCTTTAATACATTCTATTGGTTGTTATCTCAATACCTTTTATTTTTAAAAGTAATAACAAAATCACATTTAAATCAGCATATAAAATATAAATTTTAGCTAAGTTAACTTATTTAACGGAGCTTATGAATCTATACAGAACTTAAGAATATATCTATTTTTTCTCTCTCACATCATCTTGTCGTAGTACCTATCAAGTTGTATTAATAGAGATAATTTTTTTAGATGCATTATATATTATGATTATATGGCACAATATTTTCAGTTTCTATAGTTGCATTGGAATGCTCTTGTAGGGGATTGGTTGATAAAAATAGTTGACTTTTCTTTTTGTACTATTTTTTTAGTTTCTCTTCTTTACTTATTTCATTTAAATTATCTTTTAAATGATCAATTAATGAAATCATTCAAAATGACCAATTGCGCTCATTAAGGAAAATGCTAGGGATGCTTGTGTAATAATTTGAAGGTTAGGGACCATTTGCACCAATTTTTCAAGAATTAATTCGGAATGTTGAAAATGTAAAAATAGATTGAGAATAATAATAAAAATCTTTACATAGAAAACTCTCAAAATAGAGAATAAAATGACTCAAAAATAGAATTGTTATACTCCATAAAAATTTTGTGCAATCACATATAATGTCTTACATACGCCAATCTTCAAGTAATGTAAGAAAAATAGGGTTAATACCCTAAATAGTCACCGAACTTTGCCAAAAGTTCTCTAGAGAGTCACCGAACTTCAAAATTTCCTTAAATAGTCACTGAACTTCATAAAAAATTTCTAAGGGATCACTGAACTTCAAAATTTCCCTAAATAATCATTGAACTTTGCCAAAACTTCACTATATAGTCGCTCAATTTTGCAAAAAGTTCATAGGGGGTCACTAAACCATTGATGTATGGGATCCCAATTTGTAAAGTTTGGTGATCTCATGGGAAGTTTTGGCAAAATTCAGTGACTATTTAGGGAAGTATTGAAGTTCAGTGACCTCCTATGAACTTTTTGCAAAGTTCAGTGACTACTTAGGAAAGTTTTGAAGTTCGGTAACCTCTTGAGAACTTTTGACAAAGTTCAGTGACTATTTAGGGTATTAACTCAAGAAAAATAATATACTAAGCTTTACCACTTTCACCAAATTCTAATGTTTGAACAACCAACAAAGAGAGGCTAACAATTTTTCCTCACAAAACCCTCAAGTACGTACACACAAAAATAAAAATTCATACTATGTTGGGTGAGATTACAAATGATCCTATAATACAAAGAACAACAAAAATTCTATTCTACATATGAAAAAAAAAACCATAAAAATCCAATTTCTATTTTAATTAGGACAAGACCAAGTCAAAACTTCTAACATCTACACCTTGACTTTGGATTGTCTAGGACCTCAAGTAGGAATTTTTCCATGTCTCCTCAAGGTTAAGTACGCGCATCTTTTCTTGGTCCCATCTCTTCCACCATCTTGATTGCATCACTTGAGAAATTTTTATGAAATGTTTCTTTTTAAGTCATAATTCTCATAATATAGAATTATCATACTTTACCATAAAGCGTATGCACACTTAAAATCAACACATTCTAAAAATTTCAAATCGAGAATTTATGGTGCAACCTCCATGTTTGGCTTTTTGGTAGTTCATCGGCCATTGAGAAATTCCAACACAAACCTTGAATCAATGCTAAACCAATGCCCGTATGCGACTTTTGAACGTATTAACAATAACACGTCATCTGTCGTAACAATTTGTTGACATAATGATGAAGATAAACATATTCATTCCAAAGAATATAACTATCTCTTATGGAGAAGAGAGACATCCGATTGTCCATATATATTAAAATAGGGATTAACATATTTTTTTCAAATCCTTGTCCAGTCCACACTGAATCACAACATCATCGACTTCACTTGTGACAAGCTAAACTTGATTCTCCTGTCAAACTGCTCCAATACTAACATATATTTTATGTGTTCCAACACTCCGAATGACCCGACACTTTGATATCAATTGTTGGGAATTGAAACCAATCTTTCTATTTGTTCACATGATCCTTGTTCAAACAATTTGTTTTGAAGCTAGAAATATATTAATAGATGGACAATAAAAAAAAAAAAAAAAGGGATTTGTGGAAAATTCTCAAATTTGAGAAAACTATGGACTGTCAAATAAATACAGAGATATTCGGCTATATAAAAAGAAATGTACAATAATATAAATTCTACTACATTCCCCAAACCTCAAGGATTTTAGGAGAAATAATATCAAATCCATTAATTTCTACTCTTTGAACAAACCTATAAAGAAAATAAAAATATAGGATACTCGATTCACAATTTTTTCTCACAAAAGCCCTCAAACATACCCAAGAAAAATTCATACTAGACCGGGTGAGACTACGAAAGATCCCAAATCTCACTTCGAGTTAGCCCATAATCTTACAAACTGGGATAAGGAAAATAGAACATGGAGGCTCCTATTATGGAACATGGTTAACTAATATAATCTGAAATAGGAAATAATAAGCCACTCCTATAATAGATAGAGCAACAAAAATCCTATTCTACCATAAAAATAATTAGGACAATACCAAATCAGATATCATCTGTCATTAAGTCCGTTGAACAAAAAAAATATTCAAATTCGTAGTAGTCTTGAAATAGTCGTGTTTTGAAATGATCCCAATATAATGACAATAATGAAATAAATAAACAAAAGACAACAACACTGAGATTTATGTGGAAACCCAAGATGAAAAAAATCACAAGCAAATGATGAAAAATTCACTATAATCAATAGTAATTGTGTTTACAATATCAAGATCACAATACTCTCAATTGAAATCTAAGCTCACTAACTCTCAAAATGTTGAATGTTATGTAGAGATAAAATCATATGGAGTATACATAGGAGCCTTCTTTTGGAATTCTATATGAAGAAGAAATCATAAAATCCGCAAAATTCGGAATCTTCTCGTCACAGTGGCACCTCGGCGTAACCTTCACTGGCCCAGCACCGTGGCACCCAACGCCTATTCATCTTCAAGGGGTCGACGTCGCGACGCCCCAACTGGCATCCTAGCGCTAGACCCTTGTTTTCCAACTTCGTAACGGGCTCCTGGTCTTGGCCACTTTTCTTCCAAGGCGTTTTTCTCTAGCCCAAAGTTCTTTTCTAAGTCAAACTCACAAATCCGGATGAAATTTGGTCCTTATCAATTAGAACTATCAAAAAACCAAACTCCTTGGTTACAATTTTCACATTATATTGATCACAATGAAACACCTTAATTAGTGACTTCAACTTTCTAATTTAACAATACACAATCACATCAATATCTAAGTGACAATCCACAATCTTCAAACTTCACAAATGTGTGACATGCTTTTAACGAACAATCATCGAGGTCACAATCAAGAGCGGAGCCAGCCCATCGAAGTAAGGGGGTCCCAGAGTTGAAGGAGTGAGGGCTCACGACCGAATTTTTTTTTTTTTTGAAACATTATCTGTTAAAATAAGGGAAGTTGATACTTTGTGATGGAAAAAAAGAAACAAATGAACATAAATTAATATACATTAGTTGAAAACTTAAAAGATGGTAATGCCTTCATGGAGATATGCCGGTAATCGACAATTATTTTCTGGACGCTTCCAATTCTATTGGTTCAAACTTCAAAATTAGAATTTAAGATTTAAACATATATGCATAATGCATTTAAATTTTTATAGCTAATCCGAAATTTTAGCATTCTCGTTCAGTTAATATATGTAAGGGGGTTTAAAGTATTGTATTCCCCTACAATAAAAGGTCTCTCACAAAGACACCATAATACTTAGATAACCTAAAATCTCAGTACTCCAAGAAAAATGCATATTATGAAATTCATGAAAGACTTTTTTAAATACAAAATGGTAAATACAAGGGTCCGGGTCCCTACCCCCTCCCCTCCGCCTTTGGTCACAATCAGCTTCATTCATCACGATCACAAATACATAGCTTATTATGTCACAATCGCAAATTTGGAGCAACTTAATAGGTCACAGTCTTCACTTAGTAAATTACAATACATTTACAAAAAAAAAAAATTGAGATATGCATAGAAAATTTCATCCTAGTTCGGACTAATTATTTTCCCAACAACTGCCTGATTCTTTTTCACCACAAATTAATAGAATGCTTGGTTATTTATGTTTATTTTGCAAGAGTTTTCATTTGATACCAAATAGATCCAATATGCAGTTTAGCCAACACAATTCAAATTGGGGCTCGTAAGAACCAATATGAAATAAAATAAAGCGTGTTTTGGTTTTCACCGATACTTCTCATGTTAATTTGAATTCCAGAATGAAAGTAGGTAGCATAAGCCCTTGAGTTAATTACGTAGCTGCAAAAACTTTGGTTCTTTATCTTCTCATTCGAAATATTATGTACAATTAATAAACCTACTACTGAATTTAATGAGTTAAAATAAACTCAAAGGTGTTAGTTAGTTTCAAGCATCAAGATAGGTTTCATATGTAGATGAAGCATATTCACGTTCTTTAAAGCTGCACTTTTTAATAAACAATTATGTTATTCCTCATTCCCTCGATTTTTGAAACAATGCTCTTCTAATGTGAATCTACGTAGCAATTGCAGCTACGGAACCCACGACAAATTAGAACAACCCAAGAAAGCCAAAATCAACGTTTGAAAAGTTCGACCCAATAAATTATTGAACCAAGAACCAAAACAAGCACTAACAATATCTTGACCCATGATCACAAAATTTATGAATCTTATTTGAATTTGTAGAATGCCACAAGAACTTAATTCTTGATAAGTTCGAAATTAATTTAATGATGAACGAGATGAAAGCAATTTTGCATCGCAATATTCTCTTAATAATTGTATGTTTACAATGAATATAATGAGTCTTATTTATCGGGAACCCATAAAATCTAACAAAATAAAATTAAGCCTTAAAAGATATAAACAGTATACCATATAAGAGTTTTAACTAAAATTGAAGATTATGCGAAAATTGAAAAAATCGCGTCCAAATTTGAAACATGTGGTCGCATAGGCCTTTCTTCATCATTTAGTGATGTTTCAGTAAGGGCCTATGATGTTGCATCTTCAATACAACTATGCAGTCGCATAGTTGTCCCGAACAGCTTCTTCGCCCGATGCTTGAATCATGTTGATCCATGTGGTTTCTTCTTCCAGCCCAACATGAAACTTGTTTATTTACTCGTTGTGAACAATGTTTCGTTCACCCTGACTTGAACAAGTAATCACATTACTTCTTTGCCGGTGATTCCATCATTGGTCCTCCCTCAACGATCAATGAATCATTGCTCGGACTTGCTCTCACGCTCTTGTATCATGAATTACATCATTCCCTTTCTCTTCAAAAGGTTTCGACCTCGAATTTGTATCTGCATCAAAGAGAGAAAGATCAGAGACATTAAAGTAGTCGAAACATTATAATCACCTGTAAGGTCCAACTTATAGGCATTGTCATTGATCTTTTCGAGTACTTGGAATGGACTATCTCCCTGTGGCTGCAACTTCAACTTTCTTTGTTCTAGAAAACGCTATTTCCTCAAGTGCACCCTAGCCCAATCTCCTGGTTCAAATGTATCGCACTTTCATCATTTGTTTACTTGATAAGCATAATGTTCATTTATCTTCTCAATTTGCAACCTTACCTTTTTATGGAGTGATTTTACCAATTCGGCAGTCTTCTTTCCATGTAAACTACCTCTTTCATTCACATGTAATATAATTAAATCCAAAAGTATTAGTGAATTAAAACCATATACAATTTCAAAAGGCGAGTAAGAAGTAAGTAGAATGCGTGACCCTATTATATTCAAATTCTATAAATGATAAACATTACTCCCAACTCTTCAGATTCTTATTAACTATTGTGCATAACTGTTGTATCATAGTCCTATTAACTACATCAGTTTTCCCATCCATTTGTGGGTGACAAGTAGTAGAAAAAAAATGTGTTGGTCCATAACTTATTCCACAAAATCCTCTAAAAGTGACTAAGGAATTTAATATTCCATGTAAGCGTACTACTTCCTTAAAGAATACATATGCAATATTGGTGGTATCATCAGTTTGATGATCTGAAATAAAATGTGTCATCTTACTAAATCTATTTACCACCATAAATATATAATTTCTTCCTTTCTTAGTCCTAGGTAAACCCAACACAAAATTCATAGACACATCAACCCAAAGTTCACTAAAAACTAGAAACAGATAATGGCGTATATAAGCCCTGAGATAAAACCTTAGATTTTGCCTTTTTACAAATGGTGCATCTACTACAAACTCGATCAACATCTACTTTCATATTAGGTCAATAAAAATATTCACTTAGCATGTCTAAGGTCTTCTTAACCCCAAAATAACCATTAGACCTCTACTATGTGCATCATGTACCAATAATTCTCTCGTTGAACATTTATGAACACATAACTTATTTTCCCGAAATAAATACCCATCGCCTAAAGAATCTATCCATAACATCCTTATCGCATGATTCATATATATTAAAAAAACCTGGATCATTGGTATACATATCCTTAACATATTCAGATCCAAGCAATTTGGCATCTAAAGAAGTTAAAGACATGTACTTTCTTGATAAAACATCTTCTACCACATTTTCATTGCCTTGTTTGTACCGAATAACATAAGAAAATGTCTCGATGAACTCCATCCACCTTACATATCTCTTGTTTAGCTTTTCTTGACCCCTTAAATGCTTTAATGACTCATGGGTCGGTGTGAATCACGAATTCCTTTGGCCATAGATAGTGTTGTCATGTCTCCAAAACTCGAACAAGTGCATACAACTCATTATCATATATAGGATAATTGAGAGCTTCCCCTTTTAGCTTTTCACTAAAGTAAGCGATTGGCCTTCGTTCGTGCATTAAGACAGCTCTAATATCGATTCCTGAGGCATCACATTTGATCTAAAAATAATTGTTTAAGTTAGGTAATGATAAAACCGATGCGATACATAACCTATCTTTAAGTATGAAAAGCATATTCTTGATCAACGCTCTAATGAATTCCTACACTTTTCTTTATAATCTTCATGAATGGTGTGGTAAGTATGCTAAAATTTTTAACAAAACGCTTATAAAAGTTAGCTAACCCATGAAAGCTCCTCACCTCAGTTATACTTTTAGGTGTTGGCTATTTCTTGATGACTTTGATCTTCTCCTCATCCACTTCAATACCCTTAGCACTAACGACATAACCAAGAAAAAACAACTTTTTTCATGCAAAATGTGCACTTTTTAAAGTTAGCATAAAGTTGTTCTTGTCTTAAAATCACAAGCGTACATCGTAAATGCCCTATATGTTCATTTAGATCCTTACTATATACCAAAATGTCATCAAAGTAAACTACTACGAATTTACCTATGAATGTCATCAATCTTATAAATGTGCTACGTGCATTAGTAAGTCCGAATGGTATGACTAACCACTCATACAACCCATATTTAGTTTTAAAAGCAGTTTTCCATTCATCTCTTTCTCTCATTCTAATTTGATGATAACCACTTTTAAAATCAATTTTACTAAATATGCACGATCCATGTAATTCATCTAACCAGGAATATGATGATAACCACTTTTAAATCAACCCATACTTTATTGTTATATTGTTGATGGCCCTGCAGTCGACACACATTCTCCAGGTTCCATCTTTCTTTGACACGAGTAGCATTGACATGACACATGGACTCATACTCTCCCTCACATACCCTTTGCTCATCAAATCTTCCACTTGCCTTTGAAGTACATTTGTCTCTTTGGGATTACTCCGATAAGCCAGCTTGTTTAGAATGACAGCTCCAGATACGAAGTCAATTTTATGTTCAATGCCTCGAATGTGTGGTAGCCCACTAGGCATTTTCTTTGGGAACACGTCTTCGAATTCATACAATAAAGAAGTAGCCAAAATAGGGATGGTTGTGTTAAATTCTTCAAGATTGAGGAATGACTCCTTATAAACCAACAAGATCATATGTCGGTTCTCAACTACTACCATCTTCAACTCACTCCCTTTTGTAAAAAAAAAAATTCACTTTTGACTTTTTTCTCCTCTCACAAGACTCTTTTTTTCTCTCATGTGGCTCTACTATTTTTTTCTCACCTTTAGCCACCTCACTATTTTCTCCCTTGCTCTCTTGTTTACTCCATTTTTCTCTCAACCTTTTTTCTTCCTCACTTTTCAACTTGATTTGGTCTTCATACACTTATTGTGGTGTCAATGGTGCAATAGTAATAAATTTCCCATCCTTAGTAAAACTATACCTATTTTTTGCACCAATCATGAATCACCTTCCTATCATATTGACATTGTATTCCCAATAAAATATGTCTGGCATGCATAGGAACTACATCACACATCACTTCTTCATGATACTTCCCAATTGAGAAACTCACCAACACTCTCTTATTCACCTTAATCTCTCCACATTCATTCAACCATTACAATTTTTAAGGCCTGAGATCTTTTAGCATAGTTAATTCCAATTTTTCAACAAATGTTGTGCTAGCCATATTGGTACAACTGCCCCTATCAATAATCATACTACATATCTTATTAACGTGACATCTTGTATGAAATACGTTCTCCATTCGTTGCTTCAAGTCATCCACTTTAATATGAGCATTAAGAGCTCACCGTGTAACAAATAGCTCTCCCACTACATACTCCATTTCATCACCATTGCTAGCATCTTCCAATTCCGACATGTCTCATATTCACCCTCATATCACTTACCACTTCTCCATTTTCGTGCAAGATCATCGTCCTTTTGTTTGGACATTGAGAAGCAATGTATCCCGATCCCAAGTATCTAACGCACTTGATATCCCGATTCCTAAATGATTGGGAGTCCATTTTGGGTGTAGCTTTGCTAGAAACTTCATATTTTTCCTTTGGTAGCTCAGTCCTACCCTTTGAAACTGTCTCATCACCTTTATTGTTATCCTACTTCAATTTCCAAGAAGAATTTGGACCAGATATATATCTAGTTATCCCATTCCTCTTCAATTGTTTTTCCACCCTCATAGCTACATATAGCATGTCTTCCAACTCCACATAATGTTGCAACTCTACTACATTAGTTATATCCCTATTTAAACCATTAAAAAATCGGCATAGTGGTCTCCTTATCCTCTTCAGCATTTGCTCTAATCATCGCAATCTCCATCTCCTTATGATAAGCCTCTACACTCCTAGAACCTTGGTAGATGCTTTGAATTTTTTTATGAATCTCTCTATAATAATGATTAGGCAAAAACCTCTTTCTCATGACAGCCTGTAATTCTTCCCATGTATTTATAGGCCTCTCATGGTTTCTCCTCCTAGATGTTACTACTTGATACCACCAAATGATAGCATAATCTATAAATTTAAGTACCGCAATCTTTACCTTCTTTTCCTCCGAGTAGTTGCGGCAATCAAATATCAACTCTACTTTATTTTCCCACTCCAAGTATGCTTCCGGATCACTCATTCCCTTAAATGAAGGGATTGTCATCTTGATATTACACATACTTCTATCAACACCATCTCCACCAAGATCTACCCATCATTTCCTACTTAACTCATCTATCCCTCATTCTTCCTAACTCAACATCCATCAATGCATCCTCAATAATATCACTATCCACTTCCCATTCACAAGTATAATCCTCTCTATGATCCCGCCTTCCTTACCTCCTTGCATTAGGAATTTCTCTAAATTGACCCCTACATAAGATAGCAAGCAATGTATCTTGCCTATCCAATCTGTCTTTCACATCTTTAAACAACCTTTCGAATCGTCGTATCACCTCATCGACATGTTGACTTGGTTATTGTTCCTGCTTAAAGTAGAATTGTCTCTATCTGACATCCTAAATTTAATTTACTATTTCCCTCACGTGTGTACACTCATGTATCACTCAACTTAGCTTTTCTTCTCTATTAGTATCATCACTCTGCTTTTTCCCACTCAATGTTTTCTTGTAAGTGCTTCAAAGAATTAATTCGATCTTAGTTAAACTTTATCCCTTGATGAGTCCAAACAAATAACTGATTAAGAAAAGTGATTTATAATAACTCGAGAAGGTAGGAATTTGAACTTGAATGAAACGCTAAGGATATTCGAACTGGACACTTTTGAATTTGAAATTTTTTTACTAAAAAATGAACTTGTATGTTGCTGACTGCTTTTTTCTGATTTATTTCATTTTTTTGCTCGAAAATTCAATTAGATACTAGCAAAAGAAACATAAATTAAGTTGGATGCTAGATTAGCACGTAAACAAGTTTTGAAATTGTTTTTGGTATCTTACGGATTGGAGACTCAAAAAATGAAGAATAAGAAGAATGAAAAACAAAAGACTCAAACAAAAAGAAAATAATTAGGATATAACTTGATTGTTGGAGCATTGCTTTGATACTAATTGATGCGAAACCACGTAGCAATTGTAGCTATGAAACCCACGACAAATTAAAACAACCCAAGAAAGTCAAGAATCAATATTTGAAAAGCTCGACTCAATAAATTATTGAACCAAGAACTAAGACAATCACTAACAATATCTTAACTCATGATTACAAAACTTTTGAGCCTTACTTGAATTTATAGAATGGCACAAAAATTTAATTATTGATAAGTTCGAAATTAATTTAATGAAGAACGAGAAGAAAATAAATTTGCCTTGCAATAATCTCTCAATCATTGTCTATTTACAATGAATATAATGAATCATATTTTATAGGGAACCAATAAAACCTAGCAAAAAAAAAAAAAAAGAATTAAGTTTTAAACATATCAAGAATATACCATACAAGAGTTTTAACTAAAATAGAAGATAACACGAAAATTGAAAAAATCGTGTCCCAGTTTGAACTATGCAGTCACATAGGTGTAACCCATGAGGTCGCATAGGCCTTTCTTCAGCCTTCAGTGATGTTTCGGTAAGAGCTTATGTGGTCACATCTCCCATACAACTATGCAATCGCATAGTTGTCCCAAATAGTTTCATCGTCCATTGCTTGAATCATGTTGATCCATCTGATTTTTTCTTCCGAACCCAACATAAAACTTGTTCCTTTACTCATCGTGAACAATGTTTTGTCAACCCAGGCTTGAGCAAGTAGTCATATTACTTCTTTGACCTTATTTGCTTGTGATCTCGTCACTGATCCTCCCTCAACGATCAATAGATCCTTGCCCGGACTTACTCTCATATCATGGTTCACATTATCTTGATTGCCAACAGAAAAACATGTACAACAAGAAGAGAGAACATGAAGACAACTGGAGTTTATGCGATGATCCATTTCAAATTGATTTTGAACACCATTAGAGATCTCAATAAATCCATCGACCAATTCTCAATGAAACTATTGGGTTATTGATGGCACAAAAATGTTGAAGATTGTAAAAGAGAGCCATTATTTTCATCCACCACGTATTCGACTATTCCACTCTAACTCTATCCTTATTAAAATTTTAAAAAAAGTACTATGCACATTTATATTACATTCGAACATTATCCTTGTTAAATCCACACTACTTTTATATATCTATCCTAACCTAAATCTATCTATATTACAATTTTAGAATTTGAGAAAAGTACTAATCTCTTCAATAAAACAATTCCAGGACAAAACCAGCGGCTAGGATAGCTAATAAATTTGCAAAAGTTTAGAACCAAATCCAAATAGTTTATTAATGTATGTCATCACACGAAATTCAAAATCAATAGTTTAACATAAATGCTAATCAGATACTTTTCTAGTTACTACAAATACAACACGTACACATCACTGTCTTTTGTCCATCTGGCATAACACTAGAATGTCATGTTTCTAGATGAAGACTTCAAAATGTTACCTTGCAGCCCAATGATGTATTTGATTTATAATGTAACTTGAGTTTTATCTAACTTTACCAGAGAAAAGACTAAGATACATACATTAGAAAAAGGAATAATATTACTTGTTGGGTTTTAATTTGTCATGTAGGCTTACATGTGTAATTAATTGTAGGAGAGATTAGATCAAATACCTCCCAAAAATGAGAATTTTGAATAGTACTCTTAAAACTAATTAAAACATTTAATTGTGTATTAAATATGTTCAAACGACCAAGCCCATTTCTCTTCTCCGTCAAGTATATGATACGAGCCACTATTGATTCGATGAGAATTATGTCCTAGAACTCGTGGAGAAAGCTATCAAGTTAGCTTTGCATATGTGTGCTCATCGTTTATATGTCTAGATATTATTTTGTGGTTTTTTTAAAATGTTTTGGGTCTTCTTTTGCCTTTTTTTCAAAGTCATACTCTCTGCGATCAAAGTGGAATAGGAGAGTTTGTTGGGGTGGGTATGTGTACCCTAATTGGATAGGATTGAAATTTTTAGAGTATATTGTTTATGGTTTATGGATTTTTTATTTACTGCTCTGAATCTAGAAGAAAGTTTAAGATCTTGAAGTTCAGGTAACTTCTTGATTAATCTGATATTTCTTTCTTTTTTGGGTATTTTTTGGTAGCGAAAATATTGGGTTTGTCTTAATTGTTTGATGTAAACAAATTTTTGTTTCCCTTCTAATTTTGGCGTTAAATGAGAATTCAATAATAAAAAATTCTATCGTTTGATTTCTTTAAGGAATTGTACGATACTTTTAGAACTTTATATGTAGATATACATTTGTGATGAACAATAGCAATGTATGTGGGTTGGTTAAAGATATTTGATCGCTGCTATATTAGATCAAATAGTAATATTCAAGTTTTCATAGTAACTGGTTATGCCATTTTTATATAATTCTTTTTAGCTTAATTATGATTTTTGGCATTTGAATTGATGCGGGTTACATGTTGTCGGAAATTCGATTAACGCAATCAAAAGAACAAATAAAAATAATAGAAAAGCAAAGTGGAAGATGAAGCGAGGTATGCCAAAACAAATCTTCTTAAGACAGATTTCGCCCCCTAACAATGTACAAACGGGATTATGGACATCTGTCTCCCAAAATACAACGCTCATTCCAAAGTCGATACAACACAATACCAACTTTGTCGATCGAACCAAGAAATGATCGTACTCGAACGGAATATATATATGAAAGATCAGAATATGGAGGGAGAGAGAGAAGATTTAGAAATCAATAGAATTTAATTGATTTGGTGTGTTAAAAAATGAATATGGAGGTCTCTATTTATAGATATTGAAGTGTCTCCTTGAATGAGTGTGTGACATTTCACCAATTGGTGCACTACTTGGTCTGATTCGTCTTAGCCATTGGATCGCACTATTTCATGATCTGACGGCCCAGATTAAACCATGAAATGTAGTGTCCATTCATCATGCCTATTGACCAATTTCTGAATAGTCACTAGCTTGCAGATGTTACGCGTACATCCAACTGAACCAACTGCCACGTGAGACGAAGTGACACAACTTGCTACGTGTATGCCACATAGGATGCCAACTCATCGAGCCTCAAGTTGCCATGTCATCGAACCATAAGTCCATTTCTGAAAACTATAAGGCTCTCCAGCTCCTCGCGACGATACGTACGCGCCCAATGAGAACTTTGCAACGTACGGGACAAGGACCGAGACCAGGACTAGGGCCGGGGCGCGAGTAGTGCGAAGCACCACTTTAGTGGTGGCTAGTTTGCTAGCCTTTGGCTAGCCAAGTTGTAGGTTACTTATTAAATTGTAATTTATACACACATCCCAATATATAAATAAGTCATTTTTCTTGTAACCTTTCGATGTAGGATTCCTTACCATATATAAGACACTTAAATGGGCTTATCAACTTATGGACCTATATATTGGAAACTTTTCCAATTCACCCAAATTAATTGCAATGGCTCACATCATTAAATATCATATTTAATGACCCAAATAATCAATTAATTCCAATAATCCCCCACATGAATGGAAGAAGTCGACTCAAATCAATGAAGATAAAAGAAGAGTACTATTTGAAAGATAATGCATCAAGATGGGTAGCTTTAGCTTTGAACCTTCTTTAGTAAGAATCTATCGAACTTACTTGGCTAATCAGTGAACATAACGTTTTGAATTATCAGGCGTTATTGCAAGCTCAAACAATAGACCAAACACAATATCTCTCATATCAAACTTGGTTCTCTATTATGTTCATTATTTCGGCCATGAACTACTTGGGTTCTGTGAGTACTTTAGAGAATTCACTAAGTAAATTCTCAAAGAATCGGCCAAGTTCGCACTTACATATGTGATGTTCTATAAAGAGTCACTTGTACTATTTATAGTCATCATTAAAAGCAAAAGCTTATCCTAAATAAACTTCATAGTAGCACTTTTTGCATCACAGAAATGGGAAGGAGTTAAACTCTTAAGTGCTCTTATCGAGTCATTCATAATTAGTTTTCGTATTGAACTTGGTCCATGGGATCTCCAGTTGCTAGGTTAGGTTTCCACTAAGATGGCTCATTGGGTTTTAGGCTTTAACCCAATTTTCCTCGATGTGCAGTCTATACGCTCTCTAGATAACCCTTTAGTAAACGGACCCACTAGGTTTTCTTTTGATTTAACAAAATCAATTGATATTGTTCCATTTGAGAGTAACTGCCGAACGGTGTTATGTCTACGACGTATTTGTCTTGACTTACCATTATATACAAAATCTTTAGCCCTGGCTATTGTTACCTGGTTATCGCAATGAATACAAATAGCCGGTACATGCTTTGGTCATATAGGAATATCTTCTACGAAATGTCTTAACCATTTTGCTTCTTCTCCCGCTCTATCTAAAACAATAAACTCAGACTCTATAGTAGATCGAGCTATACATATTTACTTAGAAGATTTTCATGAAATAGTACCACCACCGAGAGTAAATACATAGTCATTGGTAGACTTTGACCCGTCCGTATCTGATATCCAATTAGCATCACTATATCCTTCAATTACTGGAGGATATTTTTTTATAACATAATGAATACTCTCTGGTCCGTTTCAAGTATCCCAAAACTCTAAGTAATGCATCCCAATGTTGGTTACTTGGGTTACTTGTGTAATGACTGAGTTTACTTAACGAGTAAGCTATATCAGATCTTGTACAATTCATTAAGTACATTACACTACCAGTAATTTAGGAATATTCTAACTATTATTTCCCATTTCCACTATTCTTGTGAAAAACTATATGAGGAAGAAATAGGTTACTTGTCTCTTTAATATTATGAGTCTCAAATCTTTCAATAATTTTATCAACTTAATAGGTTTGAGACAAGAATATTCTATTTGATGTTCTAGATATCTTCATTCATAGAATCACATCTGCTTCACCCATATCTTTCATGTCAAAGTTATTGGTAAGCATAATCTTTGTTCTATTGATGACTTCTATATTAGTCCCTAATATAAGTATGCCATTAACATATAAATAGACAAGTACGTATGCCTTTTCGATTTTTTTCGAATATACGCTTTTGTCATTTGCATTTATGATGAATCAATTCCTAATCATGACACTGTCAAATTTTTCGTGTCATTGTTTAGGAGTTTACTTCAAATCAAATCATATGAGGACTTAACAAGTTTGCATACTTTGTTCTCTTGTCCTTTTACTATGAAACCTTCTGGTTGTTCTATATATATTTATTCGTTTAATTCACCATTCAAAAATGCAGTCTTAACATCCATTTGATGTATTTGTAAATTATACAATGCTGCTATAGCAATTAAAACCCGAATAGAAGTAATTCTAGTTACTGGAGAATATGTGTCAAATAAGTCAATTCCTTCTTTTTGACGATATCCTTTTGCAACCAGTCAAGCCTTATATTTTTCTATTGAACCATCAGCTCTTAACTTTCTTTTAAAGATCCATTTACACCCTATTAGTTTAGTTCCCTTAAGAAGATCAACCAATTGCCAAGTATTGTTATTCATAATGGATTCAATTTCACTAATTACAATTTCCTTCCAGAATACAAATTCTGAACTAGTCATAGCTTCTTTAAATGTTTGAGGCTCTTGCTCAACCATGAAAGATAGAAAATATGGACCAAAGGATTTAGCAACCTTTGCTCTTTTACTCCTTCTTAGTTCAGGTTCTTAGTTCAGGTTCTATATTGTTTTCAAAAGCATTATCTCGTGTTCTCTTTTAATTATTCTCAAGAATATCTCTTTTATTATGGAACACATCTTCAAAGAATTCAGAATCTCTAGATGCAATAATTGTATTGACATGAATGTCACTTATATCAGATTTATGCACTACTATTTATTGTATATCCGATAAAAATGCAATCAATAGTTTTAGGACCTAACTTAATTCTTTTGGGAGGCGAACTAAACACTTTAGTTAGGCACCCTCACACTTTTAAGTATTTGTAGAAAGACATTCTACCTTTTCATATTTCATAAGGTATCAAACCAATTTTCTTGTATGAAACTCTATTCAGAATAAAGTTAGCAGTTAGCACTGCTTCCCCCCACAAGTTTTGTGGAAATTCAGAACTTATAAGCATAGCATTAACCATGTCTTTTAAAGTTCTATTTTTCCTCTCAGCAATCTCATTTTGTTGCTGAGTATAAGGGGCTATTGTTTGGTGAATAATACCAAACTTAGCACATAATTCATTAAACATAGATGAATCATATTCACCACCTCTATCGGATCTTAATACCTTAATTCTTTTTCCAAGTTGATTTTCAATTTCATTTTTGTAAGTAACAAATGCATTCAATGCCTCATCTTTGCTACTTAATAAATAAACATGACAATACCTACTGTGATCATCAATAAACGTGATGAAACATTTTTGTCACCTCTAGTCTGAACAAAAATTAGTTTACAAATGTCGCTATGTATTAAGTATAATGGTTCACTACTCCTTTCAATTAAGTTAAAAGGGTTTTTAACAAATTATGCCTCAACACAAATTTCACATTTATGTTTGTCTTCGAATTCAAGTTAGATATAAGACCTAAACTTACAAGTTTTCGTAAGGAAACACAATTCGTATGTCCTAATCTGCTATGCCATAAATTTGAAGAGTCAAACAAGTAAACAGAATTATTAGTTTTATTAATAACTTATTAATATAAATATGTGGATTTTTTATCCACTACAACAGCATTGGCCTTAAATAGACCATCAAGTAAATAACCCTTCCAACATACATGTCTGCCTTAGTAAGTACAAATCTATCAGTTCAAACACTATTTTAAATCTTTTCTGACTAAGAATAGCTCCTAAAATCAAATTCTTTCTGATATCCGGGACATGTACAACTTCATTCAGCATCAGTTCCTTCCCTGATGTGAATTTCAGAATAACCTTTCCAATCCCTTCAAATTTGGAAGTTGTAGAATTGCCCATGTAAAGACACTCATTATGATTCAGGGTCTTGTATTCAGAAAATAGAACCTTATCAGCACAGATGTGACGAGTGGCTCCTGTGTCCAACCACCAATCTTTGGCATTAGATACCAAGTTAACTTCAGAAACAACAGCAGATATGTTGATGTCTCCAACATCTGTAGAAATACTATCCACTTCGGTTATATTAGCTTGGGGCAGTTTCTTCTTCAGTGTATCCTTCTTTTTGCTTCGATAGTCCTTAGCCCGATGCCCCATCTTCCCACAAATATAACAGTTTCCTTTAAACCATTTTGCATTGTTGACTTTTTATTAGTCCATGGATGAGCCAGAACGCTTCATTTTCTTGTTTTTAGACCCCAAATCTTCTACCATGCTAGCATTTGCTTCTATGTTTCACACATTATTCTTCTTTTCTGTAGCCCGGTTGTCTTCTTCAATGTGAAGTCGAACAATTAAATCCTCCATCGTCATCTTATTGCGTTTATGCTTGAAATAGTTTTTGAAATCTTTCCATAGTGGAGGTAGCTTCTCGATTATAGTAGCAATCTGGAAAGATTCACTCAAAGTCATGCTTTCAGCTTCAATATCATGAAGTCTAACTTGCATCTCTTGAACTCGACTCATAACTGTCTTTGATTTTCATGTTATAAAGCTGGTGGCATGACAAATTGATTGGAACCAGAATTTGGCGCAATCACAACGCTAGTATTATTTTCAATAGTACTAGTCATTTTCTGTAAAATCACAATTACAGAAAACAATCAATAAGAGAAATATAGAAGAAAGAATATATATATGAAAGATCAAAATATGGAGAGAGAGAAGATTTAGAAATCAATAAAATTTAATTGATTTGGTGTGTTAAAAAACGAATCGGAGGTCTCTATTTATAGAGATTGAAGTGTCTCCTTGAATGGGTGTGTGACATTTCACCAACTGGTGCACCACTTGGTCTGATTTGTCTTAGCCATTGGATCGCACTATTTCATAATCGACAGCCCAGATTAAACCATGAAGTGTAGTGTTCATTCATCATGCCTATTCACCAATTTCTGAATAGTCACCAGCCATGCAGATGCCACGCGTACGTCCAACTGAACCAACTACCACGCGGGACGAAATGATGCAACCTGCTACGTGTGTGCCACATAGGATGCCAATTCATCGAGCCTCCAGTTGCCATGTCATCGAATCATGAGTCCATTTCTCAAAACAATAAAGCTTTCCAGCTCCTCGTGACGATGCGTACGTGCGAAGTGCAAAGTGCGCCTCTAAAGCGCCCAATACGAACTTTGCAACATGCGCGAGTCGGGATCGGGATCGGGGCACAGTGCTGTGCAACTCTAGTGGTGGCTAGCCAAAGGTAAGCAAGTTGTAGGTCACTTATTAAATTGTAACTTATACACACATCTCACTATATAAACAAGTCCTATTTCTTGTAAACTTTTGATGTGGGATTCCTTACCATATATAAGACACTTAAAATGAGGCTTATCAACTTATAAGCCTATATATTGGAGACTTTTCCAATTCACCCAAATTAATTGCAATGGCGCACATCATTAAATATCATATTTAATGACCCAAATAATCAATTAATTCCAACATTACATGTGTGGAAAATGTTTTGCACTCGATTGTTGTCATTGCGTCGTGATCCTAATAGGAAGTTTATATTTGCTTCATGGTAGCTACTTTGTGGTTCACATTTTATTCCTTTTTTTATTAAATCAATACATTTTTGAAATTACGAAAGCATTGAAAAGTTTTGAGTTATTTAGGTTGATCAAAAATGAGATCATTGCACCATTGGTCATAATGACAAAGCACGTCTCCAGAAATGAATGATTTGGTAAGATAAATTGCAGAAGATGAGGCATTTCTATTGAAATCTGTTGATAGATGTTTCGATGGTTAATCCAACGACCTAGGAAGTGCAAATGCTTCCGTGAAAAATCAAAAGAAAATCAATTGTTCGTTGAAAATTACTATATTGAATACATGATGTATAAATAATTATATACGACAGCTCATGCATTTCATGTGTAGACAATATGGTGATTTTGAATTATTGACACCAAAGTAATTTGTCAATTTTTAAAATTTTCTGTCACTTCTTAGTATTTGCCAATTTTTTTTTTTTTCAAATTTTGATCACTTCCAACATACACCTCTTCTCTTTCTTCTTCTTTTCTTTTCTTTTCTTATCTTATCTTTTTTGTAAAATCTACGTTATATTTGTGTAAAGAAAAGATGAAGGCAATTGATTCAACTATGTACAATAAAACCAGGCTAAGTCTATTTTGATAATTTGAGGGTTTGATGCCCTACTCGGATTTGAGAGGATTTTCTAGTTTTAAATTTTTAATGTTCAATTGGAGCTATTTTGAAGTGACATTTTTTTTTTAATATTTTGTTACTTTTTTTAGTGTTTGTTATTTTTCCAAATTTTTGTCATTTTTTAAAATTTTTGATATTGAATTGGAGCTATTTTTGTCTGTTAATACTTAACTTGACCATAAAAAAGTATGTGGTCATTTTTCAAAATTTTTGTTACTTTTTTTAGCATTTATCACTTTTTAAAATTTCTGTCATTTTTTAACGTTTGTCACTTTTTTTAAAAAATCTGATGTTACTTTTTTTAATTTATGTCATTTTTTAGTGACAAACATTAATTTTTAGTAGAAGTAACATTGTATGTCACCTTTTAATAAAAAAGTGACGTTGAACTTTAAAAAATCGTGTTTAGTATTTAGTGGGTAGACCGTGTCTAATTGAAGTTTGTGTATTGGTTAATATTTGATAATTTTCTCAAATGGCTAGATTGTATCACTTTTTTGAATTTCTGTCACTTTTTTAGTGTTTATCACTTTCTCGAAATTTATATCGTATTTTTTAGTAACAAACATCATATTTTTATTTTTTTTAATAAAAAGTGACACCTAACTTTAAAAAAGTGACATTGCGTAACTAATTTTACATAACATTTATTATTATTATTTTTCTTTTTGTACGTTCTCGAAATTTTGGTCACTTTTTTGAATGAAAAACATTACTTTTTAATAAAAAAAATGACGTTGAACTTAAAAAAAAGTAACATTGCGTCACTTTTTTATATACATAAAAATGTGACACAAAGTGATTTAACTTAATGAAATTACATCGTCACTTTTATAAAAAAGTGACATTGTATTAAAAAGTGACACTTAATTTACACATTTTTTTTTATTTCTAAAATACTTTATATATGATTTTTTGGAAGACTACTAATTTCAGGGGTATTTTTGTAAATTGCCTTTAATTGTACATAAATACTATCTTAAAGTTAAGCCCGTTTAAAGTGATTTAATAAAGAACTTAAGTTGTTTAGCTTTGAATATCTAAATAAAGCGGCCTAAATATGTGTAGAGATTGGATCCATTTGGATTGTATTTGATGATGACCAATTACACATTAAAATATAAATAGGATTATAGTCTCCAATTCATATGTGACTCTCATTCTTTATATTATTCCATCAACGTATGAATACAAGAGAAAACATATTGAATAGAAAGTTCTAAGGGTCCGTTTGATTGCAAAAGTGGAAAATAGGTGGAAAGAAAATGAATTTCAGGGAATTGAATTGCCTAGAAATTGTTTTACTAGGAATTGTAATTAATTATGTTTGATTGATATAATTTTTCACCTGAAAAATGTTGAAAATTTGGTATCCGTTTAGCTTTTTTTTTTCATGGAAATTGTCCATTAAAGTGATAATTTTTTTTCACCATTGGGTCTAGAATTTATTCTAATTGCCAAAACGAAAAAAAAAATTATCATACCGAATACCATTCGTTTGACTTTGTTTTGTATAGAAATTGTTAATAAAAGCGATAATTTTTTACCATTGTGTCTATAATTTTTTCCAATTGCCAAAAAAGAAAAAAATGGTGGAGAACCAAAAACCACCAAAACAACAAGAAAATATTTTCATTCAAAAGTGAGAAAAGTGGGAAGAGAGGATAAGGAATTCCATGAAAATTGGAGGCTATCAAACACACCAAAACTTGGAAAATGGACCCTGGAAGATTAGAGCTTTCAAACAGGGCTTAAAATCTACAATCTAGAACAGAAAATCAACAATAAAAAACAAGGAATTTAAACAGTTAAGATTATGGAATAAGAAGTTAAAGTCAAGAACAAGAACTAAAAAATCAAATTAAAGAGCCAATATTCAAGATTAAAGATTAAGAAACCAAACATGAAGAGATTATAATTGATCTTCAAGATTTAAAAATCCGAATCAAGAGTCAGTAATAAAAAATCATTCCCAATGAATTAAGGTATGTTTCGCACTTTATAACTTTTTTGGTGATTTGACATGGATGATCTTGACAATAAAGTAATTAGATTTTCAAGTCTATGAGATTTAGAGTTTCATAAAATTATAAAATTATTCCCTTTCCTTTTTTGAGAAACTCTGATTATGATCCAACAATTCTAGTAATAAAACAAGATCAACAGCTCATATGTTCATATCGTATGCTTCCCTTACGCTGAATCTAAAACACTTAGGGTTCCTTTGATTGCAATGGTGGAAAATAGGTGGAAAGAAAATGAATTTCAGAAAAAGTAATTGCCTAAAAATTATTTTGCATGGAATTGTTAATTAAGTTTGTTTGATTGATATAATTTTTCACCCGGAAAGTTTTAAAATTTTGGATATTTTGTAGTCGTTTGACTTTGTTTTACATGAGAATTGTATATTAAAGTAATAATTTTTTCCACAATTAGTTATAAAATTTGTTTCCATTGCCAAAAAGAAATTAAAAAAATTTATTTCCTAAAAAATCATTTTTTTAATCAAAGTTTACTGTTCGTTTGATTTTTTTTTACATGGAAATTGTCCATTAATGTGATTTTTTTTTTTACAATTGGTTATAAAATTTGTTTCCATTGTCAAAATAAAAAAAAAATAAAAAATCTGGAATTCAGTTTTCCCACCAAAAAAAGTGGGAAAATCAATTCATCCAAAAGTGGCAACTTAGGCGAGTGAAGTTCATAGTTGGAAATCATTTTGCCTAGAAAATGATGTTAATCAAACGAGTCAAAATCAAGAAGATGGAAATCAATTTCCTAGTTCCATGGAAAAATATGCAAATCAAACACTACCTTATTAAAGCTTTTTTTCTACACAGAAAGAGAATTTAAAAACAATGGGGAAATCCTGGTACTTTCCGCTGTGACAACTTATCATTTTTTTCCATTCAATCGGGATTCTCTTCTCTTCATGTCATTACAATATATTCAAGATTTTCAGCCAAATGAATTGACGTGAAATTGTAACAATTTTCGACCTACAAAACATAAAACCAATTCACAGTTCACACATTTTCTCAAGATGTCTTCTCTAGTTAAAGATTAATTACTGATCTTTGCTAAAATATTAGAATAACCTTGAACTTTTCATTCGCCCCCTTGACTTATCCCTAGGAAAACATGTTTTCATAATTTTTTTTCCCGCACTACTTCCTCTGTTTCCACTATGGTTTCATAAATTTTGAAATCAGTTAGTGAAATTAAATATCCTACAAATTTGAGTTAATACATTTATAGTTTTAACAATATTAAAATATGCATTTTACATAATAAAATTTAATTTTTTTTTTATTAAAGTTAGTTAAAACCAGACTAATGAGAATGTAATCTTAAAAGATTGACTTCCCTTAATTTTCTCATTCTATATTATATAAGGGAAGTTTCACACTCTACCTAAACAATTAAACTATTTTCCACTTTGCTGTCTAATTTATTTTATTTTTCCAAAATATTGTGTTATATATTTTGTAACAACTGTTGTTAGTTTTTTCATATTTCGTGTTACAATTGTTAAATTGTTACTCAAAGTGTAACACTTGTGATAAATTGTATTACAGATCCGTCATCGTCACCACCATTGAACCATTACAATTGTAACGCCGGCAAACACAATAACATTGGTAAGTCGCCTCCACCGCCATGCTACAAACCACCATTCTCCACCACAACAACCGCCAACACAAACACCAACATTAAATCGATTCACAAGGGAAAAACGATTAAAAGCTTTCAACAAATAATTTTTTTTCAAGAAATCAAATTTTAGATTTGAAAATGTGAACGTATCCGACAAATTTCAAAAACCAAATTTCCACATTCGAGATTTTGGAACCGAAATTAGATACAAGTTCTATTTAAAAAATGAGATATATAATATATGATGAAAGTTATTGAGGAATATTTATAATGGGTAGTATTGAAAATTACTTATTTCATGTGAACTAGGATTCCTGAATTTCGCAACACCGCTCGAACGGTGGCCTTGCTTGAAGCGATCAGTGCCTCCTCCGCTTGTGGGCCATGCGAGCAACGAGGTCCCTATTTATCCTTGACTCGCCGAAGGACTATACTACCAACATTCAACTATTTTGACTTCAATTTAAAACCCAATAACTCAAAATTTTGAATATGAAAATTGCCAATTACAAATTTAAAAATTTCTAATTACAAAAATTTTTGGACTAGACAATCTCTCACTTTGACATTTTGCGACAAAATCATTTATTTCAAAGTCAAAAACAAAACAACATAACTACAATCTACCTAAAGATTTAATTTCCAAACTTTAACTAGAATCTTGTCATACATATTTATTGAAACACATAAAAACAACAATACCATGTGAAAAGTAAGAGAAATCTGACAATTAAACTATATAACTAAGTCATATAAAACAACGCAAGTAAAACATGTGTAACCCCAAAGCATATAATACTACGTGCATCAATAACTTGAAAATAAAATATACAATATTAATTTCAATATTGACAAAATAATAAATACAATATCAATATTAAAATTCCAACAAAAATTAAAATATATATATTTATAACTCCCCCCTAAGTGAAATATCAAAAATATCAAAAAAATTTCTTTCCCTAACTCGTATACTCAAATCTTTGAAATAAATACTAAGGGCATGTTCTCTTTACCGATTTCAAGCCGTTTTCTGTTTTCGATTTTTCAAAATAGTGAAAACACATTCTCTTTCCTATTTTCAAAAATGTGTCTTTGAAGATAAAAAAAATTGCATTGAAAAATGAAAACGTCCAAGAGCACGTTTTGATTATTTTGAAGCCAAAACACGGTAATTTTCAAAAAACACGGGAAATGACTACGCTCTCTCTCTCTCTCTCTCTCTCTCTCTCGGGTTTTACTTCTCCGATTCACAAACCCCCAATCCAAAATTTCTTTAAGCTCGTGTTGCCAAATCTGCGGGTTTTCTATTGGCTCTTTCAATCAGGTTTCGCCTTTGGTTATTTGCTTTCTATATTCTTTGGTTCTTTACTTGATATTCTATATCATATTCTTCAATCAGGTTTTGCCTCTTGTTTTTTAATTTGTTGGGTCTAAAATAATTTGATTCTTGATGCTCTAATCAAAAAGTTTCACTTTTAATACTAAGGCGGCTTAGATAATTGTGGGGGTGGTGAATTTGCATGTGGAAGGGTAGATGGAGGTGGAGGTAGAGGCGGAATTATCAGATTGATTAGCTTCAAATCAAGAGTGAAATTTCTGTCCTAAACAAAAAACAAAGATTCTCTCCAAGTTTTCCTCCACTAAAGCCTATACTTCCATACTCTTACTATCCCTCTTATTAATCAATCTGCTATTTTTTACACATTTATTTTCAAAAATAGGAAAACCCAGTAGATATTTCTTGAATCTAGGGTATAGTCGAGTGACGTTATTGCACTGATTTTTTGGTCAATGACATTTTTGTGAACAAAAAAATAGAATAAATGCAGCTGATGCGGCTTCTAGGGGATTCATGATGCCATTTAGCTTGAGGCTGAGGAGAGTTGATGTGGTGACTTTGAATGATAAGAATGAGGTTTTGGAAGTGCGGAGGAAGAAGAGGAGGCTGTTGATGAGTGATTGGGGGGTGGTTAAGTGTTGCTGTTCGGATTCGGTTGTTCCGATTCGGATGGCTACAGGATCAAGTAATAATGTGGAGAAGTGTGAGGACTGGAGAGTTGACATGAAGAAGAGTCAAAATTCTCGAGTTTGGAAGAGAGTCGACATGAAGAAGAGTCACCATTTGGCTACATGTGTTTGATAGCGCAATGTGGATAGACATCATATGGTCTAATCCACAAATTCTTCTAGAAACTGAGATGATTTCTCAATTAATGATAAACATTGGTTAAAACCTTGTTCGTTGTTTATATTTCTCTTCACCAAGAAATTGATATGCCATACAGGAGTTTTCTCATGGCACTTTATATGGTACATACTAAGCTAAGTAATTCGCATGATGTGTAGGAATTCATGTTTCTTCAGTTAATATAGGCCAAGTTACCTTGATACTCTAATAAGAGTGACAACTGAGAAAACATAAATGTCACTATATCCCTTGTTCACATGGATTAACCAAGTGAATCTTATTTGTTTCAAGAAGTTATTGTGAGCACGCACTTACTGTAATCTTATTAATAAAACTCCCACATGCCCAAGTCTTCAGTTTAAGTTGGCATGTAAGTCTCTAAATAAACATTTGATTATTTTTCTGTTATCTCCGACAGGTATGTTTTAAAGAAGATTCGTTTGGCTAAGCACTCGGAGAAGTTCAAGAGTACAAAAAACTAGGAGGTAATTTTATATGCTTTTAGTAATTTCGATGAGGAATATTATATATGTTATCAATAGGTAATTTTATATGTTTTTCTTCCAATAAGTAATTATATTCATTGTTCTATATGTTGTTTAGTCTTATATGTCTTCATTTTAGACAAGAGATACTAATCATTGTTGTTATTGCAATCCTTTTGCTTTTTATCTACTCTTGGAGGATATTCTAATATAAATATGGATTATAACATTTGATATCATTAAATGTAACTTTGTACCTATTCCAGATTTCAATTTTATTAGTCTTATCAATGTGTCATATGTAGTATTGACTGCATTTTATTTAGTTCCATGAACTTAATTCTCCTTGTTCATCTGTTGTGTGAAAATAATTGATTTCTCTGACTCGATTGCATAATCACGGCTGAGTTCAAGTTGATGACTTCAACATTCAAGAAATCTTCTTAAATTGATTATCCAAGGAAAGCTTCTGACGTTAAATTTAAATGATAAAAGAAGTCTATAATTGAGTGAAAATTTTTATTTTCAACACGACCAATTATGTTCTCATACCTACAAAAGAGACACAGCCTTGTAATAAGGCTTATTCTTTACTTAAATTTGATATAGGATTGACATGTGCCAATGGAAGGACTTATACATTTTGTGATAATTTGATTTAGGGTAATTAGCGCAAAACGTCCCTACGTTCACACGGTTTTGTGCAAAACGTCCCTATCTTTCGTTTCTTGGTGCAGAACGTCCTTACCTTTCCAATTTTTGGTGTGAAACGTCCTTTTGACCGTTTTACCCTTCTATTGAAATAAAACAAACACAAAAGAAATGAAAAATAAAGAATAAATTGTAATTATGAGTTCAAACTTTTAAAAAGGTGCAAATTAGTCACAAATATGAAAAAATCATCAACCTCTAAATCGCCACATTTGAAGGCAAAATCCCCAACCTCCGATCACCTTGGCCGTCGGATCAACATACCACCTTGAAGTCATCATTGCCCTCTTCACAACCCACCCAACCACCAGCCCCTACTCAAACATATTTGACCGAAATCGAGCTACAAACTTCACCGCATGAAATGCGGTCAAACGTTGGAATCACGCTATCCGGCCACCTTTCTGGCCGAAACATACCACCAGCCAACTCCCCTACTCAAGACGGCATCAACCATATAGACAATTTAGCCCAAACAGCAAGGATAAGATCTGAATCTCAAATTGAAAGCTGTCCGTCGCGACTATCACGACACCACACTAGTTTTCCTTCAATTCTGAAGCCACCGTGATGACCTATGGTGGCTGACCACCTGGTTTGGGTGCTCCATCACCTGACGCACCTAGCTCAGCCATGGGTCCCCTTCAATTTGGCTCCAATCATCTTCAATTTGGGTCTGAAATGTTCGCTGATGCGAACTCGCGAGCATAACGATTGGACTGTTTTTCTTTGAAATTGGTGGTTGTTGGTTGCTTATTGGAGGAAATTGTTTATATAAGTAGCTTCTACTTTATGAGGGGAGTCGACCAGTGGTGGATTCCGGCCGGTTGGGTGGCTGGACGGCGAGTTGTGGGTGTTTAACCGATTTTCAGGCTGCGATTTTTAAATTTGATTTTCGGCCAAATTACAATGAGTTATGGGGATTTCTTGGTATGTAGTTGTAGAATGTAATGAGGAGGACATGTTGGAACCAATATCTGACGGTTTGGACGGTTGGGAGTCGCCGGAAAAATGAGCTCATGTATTCGGCTAAAATGGGGCAAAGTGATTTTTTTGTTCTTTTTAATATTTTTATAAGTTTTGGATTAATTTACATTTTTTAGAAGTTTAGGAGTAAGTAAGATTGAAAATTATTCTTTATTTTTCTTTTCTTTTGTGTTTGTTTTATTTCATTAGAAGGGTAAAATGGTCAAAAAGGACGTTTTGCGCAAAAAATTGGAAAGGTAAGGACGTTCTGCACCAAGAAATGAAAGGTAGGGACGTTTTGCACAAAACCATGTAAATGTAAGGACGTTTTGCGCTAATTACCCTTTGATTTATATTGAATATAGAACATGGGTAGTCACAGAGTTAGGAATAAGGAACAAATGTCATGGTGGATGAGAATGGACACGTTTTTTATCGAAATTCTTTATGAGAGAGTGAAATCAAACGCATTACAATGTTATATATTCACGAAAGACGAATGTGACAGAATCAATGAAACCATGGTAGCTTCAACAAAAATGGACTATGACATAGATAGATTAAAGGGAAAAGGGAACCGCTTACATAAGATCATTGCATGTTCTCCGAACTTTTGGGACATAAGGTGTTATAAGGGATCCAAATACCAATAATGTTAATGCTGCAAAGGAAGTTTGACAACACTTTTATACGGTATATATATTTATTAAAGAATATTTTTGTCATTAGCTTTTTATCTTATCAATTGTACCCCTTTTTTAATGTGGCTTCTTTTTTAATGTAGATTCACAAGTCGAATTACAAAGTGTTCAAAAGGGAAGGATGTAAGCACTACCACACTCTGGGAGAGATATTTAGCAGGACTACAGCTACTGGAGGATTAGGTAATACCTCCACTCAGCTTCCAAATACATCACAGGAAGAAATGCGGCTAGAAGATGACCTTTTGAACAAGAGAGTACATGTACGTGTGGAAAATGATGATGAAGTCAATGAGATTTCAAATACTCGTCGGCATGAGAAAATTGGTACATCGGGTGAACGTCGACGTAAGGAGCCTAAGATCAGTAAAAATGATAAACTTGAGGTTTGCATGACACAATGGTCATCTACAGTTAGTATGATGAATGAAGAAACTTAACTTAGAACACTTTACCTAAGAGAAAAGCTTGTAAAAATACAAGAAAAATCATGTAATCAATCGGATAGTGAAGTTAGTAGTCTGGATCCTTATACAAATGTTATATGCATGGACAGCGGCGGAGCCAGGAATGAAGGGTACGGGAGCAAAAAAAATTTAAATTGAATATACGAATAAAATTTATATATAACTAGAAATATTGTAATATAACGTTACCTATTACAATTGTACCTGATGATGTTTTATAGCATTAAATTCATCTATAATAGAATCTACATCTAAATTAATACTAAATTCTCGTTCAATGTTTAGTGTTAAACAATCGGTAAGAAAACCATCATCCATTTTGTTACGAATTTCCATCTCACATGTTTCATTGCTGAAAATGCTCACTCCACTGTCGCTGTTGAAACCGGTAGTGTCAGTACTAAACAAATCAATTTAGTCAAAATGACGTAACTCTCCGACCTTCTACTTGCAACCAATTCTCAACATAAATCAAAAAGTGTAGACACTTGAAATCGATGTTCGGAAATCACATCATTCTGATAATGTTGCAACTCAATTTTCAAATAATAAATATCTTGTCGCGTATTTAGGATAAAACTTCTGCGCAAGCTTACAGATATTATCCATGTTAAATGATTCAAAAGGGTTTTTTGGATCCAAAGTCGTACTCAAAGAAAAGAGTTCTAATGATGTCTCATTAAATCTTGTATCTAACTCCATCATCTAAAAATCTATGGCTGTATTGAAAATATCAAAGTGGTAATGATGTTCAACTGCAGATACTGATGACCACAAGAACGACCAACCATGTACGAACCATTAAAGTCTGGTGTATATATATCATTTTTTGAGCAATAAATTTTCACCTCTTCAAGAAATTCTTCCCAGCCATCTTCTCTCAATGCTTGAAGGATACTTTTTGTAGTATGGACACGTCTCATAGCAGTTAAGATGTCTTAAGTTTTCTTCTGAAGGCTTTAACAAAATACATCTATAATTGCCAATATTCTACACATTAAATGCAAGATAAATACAAATGCAAATGTTGTCATATACACCACCAACTTCGGACTGAGTTCTTATATTTGGAGAATGATCACTAAAATATTCAAACACATTGCAAGTTATAGCATACATATCTCTTTACAGAGCTGTAATGAGAAGACCACCACCTCCGGCTCATTGCAAATTACCAATCCGATTAGCCCCACTTCCTGACTCTCGTTCTCCAATTTCCAACAAATGCTCAATTTATTTTCTTTGGGCACTTTTCAATTCATTGATACATTTAGGATATGATGTAATCATATTAATAACATTGTCCAAATGAGGAAAAAAAAAGAATTAATATCTTAGACATCCCTAGCTATAGAAACCAATGTGAGTTGTAAACGGTGGGCAAAACAATGGACATAGTATGCATATGGACAATCTTTAAGAAATAATGATTGTAGCCCATTCCAAGAACCACACATATTACTAGCACCGTCATATCATTGACCTCTCATGTTTTGCACTTGAAGGTTGAAATAAATAAGAACGTCACAATTTGATTCTTAAGATTTAATGAGGTGGTGCCACTAACACTTTTGATTGCAAAAAAAAAAACTGTAATGTCAAAATTTCATTACTACTCACAAATCTCAAGACAATGACCACTTGTTCTCATGAAGATTCATCTTGTGCTTCGTCAACAAGAATACTGAACTTCACATCCCCAACTTTGTCACGAATTCTTTGTCGTACTTTATTGGCCATAATTTTTAAAAGCTCTTTTTGAATGTCTGGATATGTGTATGTAGTATTTTTGGGTGCATTATCCAAAACAATTTTTCCTACTTTGATATTTATCTTTCCAAATGAATCCACCAGTTCAATTAAATTCCCACGATTAATTGAAGACTAAGATTCATCATGACATCTAAAGGAACAACCTTAAAGTGCTAACCACTGAACACTCATAAAAGTGATCTTTAGACGCAAATGCTTTTTTTTGTTTTTCCTTGGCTGATACAGAATGCTTTACCTTGTGAATATGTTAAGTTGGTTTCATTAGATCTTCAGCTATTCTCTTACAATCATTATGATACGATGATGATATTGTACTAATATGAATAAGAAATGCGCATTTACTTCCTTGGTTAACCCTATTCTAACTATCAAATCTAACTGTAACCAATGATGAAATAATAGGTGGAGCACTATCATCGAGAAAAAGGAAGCAGTAAAAACAATATACTTTATGTGTTGAAGGTGAATATTCCAACTAAGGAAATTGATTGTACCAACGCTCCTGAAATTGATGTTTCTGCTTTCCACATTCTTTACTCTGATAGTCCAAAAGTTTTGTTTGATAAGGTCGTCCAACATTTAGATAGGCTCGTCTAATTTGATCGCATTTATTAAATGAATGTTCACATATTTGCTTTCTTTTTCCTGGGTCCCGTTCAATTGAATCAAATGGTTTCAAATTAAGATTAGAAGATTAAGACCGTTCAACTTCAGGGGATGGAATTGGATTTGGAGTGGACACCGTAAAAATTGGAGTACCCTGATGTTTGTTGCTCTTTGAAAAGAAAGATAACAAAGCTCTTCCTTTCTTGGAAGAATGTCGATCTTCCTCCATTTAAACCTAAGAGCATAAATATCAAAATAATTCAATATCCTATAAATTCCTATCATTATATCATAGGTTAAATCTCTATTGGCTAAATTCCCAAACTAACATTTCCTAAATAAATTCCTAAATCCTAAAGCAACTTAGCAAATAGCAAGTCTAGTATGACCCACTATCACAAGAGATATGCTTTTTCGGTTTTAATATTAGTTCATTATGACCCTTAAAAATTACGTGACTACAATTCCTCTTAATATCAATGAAAATTCTTCAACGGGTCAATCATGGCTAAACACTGAATAGGCAATTTTTAATGGCTTTTTCTTGCATTGATAATAAGACGTGTGATTGCATGCTTAAATCAAGAATACGTTATCAAGAATTATGCCGAAGCCACAAATTATTAAATCCGTCCCTCATATTTTGGGTAATATTTGCATTTAAACAAGGCTTCTAATTTCATGCTTAAATCTAGAATGTCAATTCTCATAAGAAAAGCAATCTTGCTGATTTTATCTCAACTAAAAGCAATTGCTTGACCTTATACTTAAGAAGCATCGCCCAGTTTATTTTACCCAGCCAATAGACAACTGAATATATTCAATTGATGAATGATGAAGCATGCACAAAATGGGTAAAAATAGAGCAAACATACCTTACTGCAGGCCACAAATGAAGGCTGAACTCTGAAGACTGAAGCTCAACTGCACTGCACACACAACACAAGGGCTGAATTGATTTCACTAAAAGTTAGAAACAAAATAAGACATTACAAAATTGAAACTGAAACAAGATATTAAACACAAAGCACAAGAAACTAAACCCGGAATAGTGAAGAAATTAAACAAAAAACACAAGAAATTGAAGAGTGAAGAAGAATAGTGAGCATTAGCAGACTGCAGGGCCGATTTTCACTTATCGGAATAAATTGAATAGTGAGAAGAAGAACAGTAAGCAAGTTTGGCTGATGGAGAGTGGACTTCGGGGGACGGTAAAAGGTTTGGGTCGTTTGGCCGTTTGGGAATGGGCGAATTGGAAAAAACTGTGCATATGGTAAAGGGCTTAAGAATTGGGCTTAATTTTATATAAATAGGAAATTGGGTTTTCAATTTTTAAATAGGCTTGAACAGTGGGAAAAAATGGGCTATGACCAAATTTTTTTAAAATTTTTTTACAGAACCTGGGTTGGACAAGGGTAGGCTGTAGCCTAGCCCTCTGTCCGTCCTTGTGCATGGACATCTTAAACATAAGAAAGGGGTCTCCAATGAGGTTTATATGAAAGTAATAAAGGCTCTTAAAGATTCTGATTTCAAGGTGTCGTTTGTGAAGGTGCCAGAAGCAACGAGATGACCTATCTTGGAACTACTTTGATATGATTGCTATTTTAATTTCTCTGGTATCTTGTTGTTTTAATTTGTGATTTTGAAGGTTGAAGCACTGTGTTATTTTCATAGATCCAAGTACTGTTGTGAACTTTCTTGGTGATGTATTGTTTTCATGTATGAACTTAGTGATATTGTTGGTTGTAGAACTCATGTTAATTTTTCTTGTAATTTCTCAATACTAGATTGTTTGTTTTATTTGAATCAATGATGGTTGTTATGAATTATGATAATTAATGTGGGTATATTTTGTTCACACTATGGATGATAATGTGAATACCGATGATTCCATTGATGAATATTCGAGTGATGATGATTTGTTATTCATGGATAAGTTTGATGCAAATTTTGACGATTTAATGATGCTTAATATGATTGTTGTTTACAAATGAAGTACTATCGGAAAGATACCTTGTAGGACATCATTTCTTACGGGAAAAAATGTATATGCTAGAAATTCTAAATGGACATCTGGACATGTGCTATCATAATTTTCATATGCAGAAACATATTTTCATGAATTTTTGTGATATTTTGAAAGAGAAAAGGTTATTGGAAGATGGAAAAAAAGTGAGCGTTGAGGAGAGTGTTCCATGTTTCTGATGATTATAGGGCACACTACACAATATAGTATTATTGGTGATAGGTTTCAACATTCCAACAACATAATACACATATGGTTTAAATGAGTCATAATGGTTGTTTGTTCATTTGACATAGAGATAATCCGTCCCACAAATCAAGATGTTGTGCATGAACGGATTTTGTGCAAATATCTTTTCTTTAAAGACTATATAGATGCAATAGATGGTATACATGTTGTAGCTTAGGCACATACATCGAGCAAACATTTTTTTCGTGGAAGGAAAACTAATGTAACACAAAATATGATGTTGACATATCATTTCGATATGAAATTCACATTTATATATTTTGGTGGGAAGACATTGCTACAAGAAGATCGAACAACTTTCCAATGCAATGATGAGGTATATTCTTGTACTTCAAATAATTATTATGAATGTATCTACAGTGTTACACTATGTGAGTCTTATTATTATTTTTTTGTAGATCAATTTTACCTTGTTGATTCTGACTATCCAAACATGCCTGAATTTTTTTACCCTTTATTGAGGTCAAAGATATTATCTATATGACTATGTTGGACGCGGAAAACTACATGGGAATGAAGAATTGTTCTACTATAGACACTCCTTGTACCGTAACATTATTGAACATTGCATTGGAGTTTTAAAGGCAATATTTCCTATTTTAAAATTGATTACCAATTATCCACTTCGTAGGCAAAGACAATCCCTACTACATGTTGTGCAATACACAACTTTATTCGCAATGAGCATGCTTTAGATAAATTGTTCGCTGAGTATTCAGAGGAGAATATGGTGTTTCAAGATATACTGGAGTGAGGTCAAAAATTTTGATGCTAGTTAACAACTCAAATGGGACAAGTCAATGATCAAATTCCTACACACGTGTAATGACTACTCAAGATGCCGTACATGATTCCGTGGATTTATTTTATATTTTGTTTAATATTTGCTCGTTTTGTCATAACATGTAAACTTCTAATCGTATCGATTGAACTATTTTGCCAAATTTAATTTAAGTTGTGTCTTTTATATTAAACTTGTTTTTCACTTTTCTACTTTGAGAAACAGTTTTCTAGAAAGACAAAAAGAATGTACTTTCAACAATTTCAAAACAGACATACAAAATACAAAATTCAAAATACAAACTAAAAATTGAAACACGAAAAGAACAGTCTCTAATCTCCCCCTCCCCCTCTTTGTCACAAGTAACAAATGAAAAAATAAACGTGAATACGAACGAGAGAAATGTCAAATGAGTGAAAACAAATATTTACGTGTACAATTAAACAAAAAATGTGATTGGAAAAAAAATCTTTCTTATAAGACAATTGTTTTTCATGAATTATTAAATATAACATCATGAACAATTATTTACTTCCTTATATATGCATGATTATAAAGAGTAAATCGTTTTCATTAACTTTTTATAAACTTATATAGAGTAAATTGTATAAGTTATTCATGTGCGAAAATTATCACTAAACTCATGTAAACAAGTGTTAAAACCTTAAATTAATGAGAAATGATACACAAAAAATCACTGGTGAATAAATATATTCCTCAAATTTTGAATTTAACCCCACCGTTATTGAGCATTTTTAAATTAAAAAGTTCATATTTAATATTTTTTTTTCAATGTATAGTTTTTCTTTCTCCCCCTATTTGTAAGAATGTATATATAATTTCTCTCTCTCTCTTCTCTTTTCATATATTATGTACATATTTATTTTCATTAAGTACACTTAATGACCCGTGCACGAGTTTTAGGTTGATAAATCCAAAGTAAGATGACAATAAGGCACCAGATTTTAAAATA